>NW_020871034.1:100000-105000 GCF_003789085.1 Penaeus vannamei
GTTAACACGTACACACACATACGGATCTTATGCCAAGCGTTCAGGCGTATTTCTCGCCATCTATACAACCAATAGATGGCGCCGCTCGCCCATACATAGCCGCAAGCGATTCGTGCTGCGGTGCAACGCGTGTACTGTACGGCCAGTCAGTTGCGATGTTGCTATGCATACGTTGTTTTCTTAAGTGACTTTTAACGAGGTTGTTATTAATTATACATTCCCTTCGTGACGCATAGTTCATTTCATGGACTATTAGCGTATTCATAGAGAGTACATAGACTCATTATCATAATGATAAACACCGGATAGCTTGTCCTTAATGAATGGTCGTTATGGTATATCACAAACAAGCACAATCGCCCTTACCTATTCTACAGTACCTTATTACACAATTCGCTAATGAATCACCCCGTTTCCGTAGCGTAGTATTACACACGTACTAGTTAATCACAGGACCTGACACCGGTTCCTTAAAATACACGACCACATAGCTTTACCATCCTGTTGTGGGCGGCAAACGGACCGCATAATCTGTTGCTGGTTCTCACCTCTGGTCTTGGTTGCATTTTGGTGTTGTTTTCCCGTTTATATAAGTATCGGCGGATAAAAAAAACGAAGTGTTGTGATTTTAGGCGTGGAACGAATTGTTTGTAAATGCATTATGATAGTAAGAGTAGAAAAAAATGGGTTCCGTGATGTAAGATTCGTAAAAACAAAATTAAATGTCTGTTCATGTTATCGCACTTCTCTAAGATCAAAACACTTATTAATAAAGCAGTGGAAAAAAATATAAATAAAAAACATACATACACACGGCACTAGACTACTGCAACGTTCATTAACAAAAAAAGGGAAGTTCCACCGCAAAAACCTCAACAAAATCAAGAACCCGAAGATTACCAAGAAACAGTAGGTAATTATTGGTCAGTAATCTACGGCAGCCCTGATTGGAAGTCTGCAAAGGTCAGGCAGACTGTTAAACTATCATACAGTAATCATCCCGAAATTGGTAATATATACAGTAGTGTTACGATTACCAGGTCATTAAAAAGATAAATTAATTAATTACATAAAATGAAAAATAAAATGAAAAATTTTGGGCTTTGCTTCACAGAAAATACAAAAGGTCAACGATTTGGTAATAGGAGACTGTTCATTACACTTACATAATACTCCTTTTTATGTATATTTGGTAACATGTACGGTCAGTGGTTGCATATATTTCAAAACAATTACCATGAAACACTGCGTTACTAATATATTTCATCAATTGAAATTTTGAGTATTTGTTTTTCATATATCTATGCCGGTGATACATCTAGGCACAGAACATTATATCACTTGATCATTGCACTTAGATATATCCATACAGGGTTTAGAAACATATTAGCAAAGAAAATTATACTAATGTTATATAACCTGTTGTCACTGCATTACTCTTTGACATCGGATGTGTGAATTATCATAGTCTTTTCAGGCCGACGGAAATTTTCAAAGAATCTAGTTGATAATATGTAAATGTAAATAAAAATCACTGAATAAGAGTAAGAAGAGTATTCTATAACTTTCAAATGTATAAGTATATTTTGGAATAATAGAAATAAAAACTGAAAATAATATAAGGTGGATGATACAGCGCAATATAACACATACAGAAAACGTGATGAAGGCCAAGAACGAAGAGGAATTGACCGAAATAAAAACAGGAATTAACGTAACAGATTGATGTCGGTGATGCTTCGACGAACAAGAGTGTGATCTGTGACTAATGAGCAAGCTGAAAAATACAACAACCACGACCAATGACTAAATTAACAGCATGAATATGCAGTCATAGGGGCTCTGTTAAGGTGACTGTCTTTCGTGCATATACACAAAAATAAATGCATATCTATCTATATGATACATATACATTTTTCTGTCTATCTATCCGGTTGATGTGCATGTCTAGACTGATAGATATGGATTATTTCTTTGTGTGTGTATATATATGTGTGTGTGTGTGGTGTGTGTGTGTGTGTGTGTGTGTGTGTGTGTGTGTGTGTGTGTGTGTGTGTGTGTGTGTGTGTGTGTGTGTGTGTATATATGTATATATATATATATATATATATATATATATATAATATATATATATATATATATATATATATATATATCCGTATATATGTATATTCTTTGGGTCGGGCCTCGCATAGCTTTATCAAACCGGCCGTAGTATATCAATAAAGAAAATGTGTGAATGAAATAAAAATTACTTTGCATTGGTACGATTTCATTTTGAAGTTGAATTGGTAAAGCTTTTGACACTGCGTCTTGACAGTAATTTTGTTATTGCTGTTATAACTACTTCCTCTGTTAGAACTGCCATTGCACGTAAAGAGCCGCCATTACATCTGCCCATTACGGTCCTACCTTCCGTCTCTTCCTCGGATACTGTAATGTTTCTCTATTAATACTTTTCCTGTTGTTCTTTATGATAATGGATTTGATGTTTTTATCAATCTTATTACATATGTTGCAGCACTATTTTACTAACTCTATTAATACCACTGGTACTACCACTACTATTAACACAGTTTCTAGCAATACTGTTCATACTACCATGACATATACTACCACTTTTACCGTCATAGGTACTACCTCCTCCACCACAATTATTATTGTTGTTGTTTTTATTACTCCAAAATAAAACTTTTTACGAGCTCGTGTTTACATTATATCCGGCCGGAGTTTGCTGTCTTCTCAACGCTCAATGAAATATGTTTATGGAACGAGATACGACTGTAATAACACGACATATGGCAATAGTCGAGTCCTTTTGTATTTTGCTTGGCTTTTCCTGAACCCTGTCTACAAGTTGCTTCCTGTCATGAGGAGTACGAATTAGTAAAGACAGACTGTCCATTTGTTCAAAGTCTTGTTACGGAACATAATCACACTCGGGCAAATAACCCTTGTCAAAGAAAAATATAATCGCAACATTTACCCTGATTGTCTCTTTATCTCTTTCAACTATCCCGCAACAATAAACGACCCATTCCATCGACTTTTTTTGCAGATAGATACAATCACACCGAATCTTCACCCCCACCCCCCACCCCACCCCCAAAAAAAGAGGAAAGAAAAAAAAACTCCACGGTTGTCCTCCAGCGACGGCCTGACAATGGCCTTGATTGTAGATAATCATCAGCCTCGGCAGTAGGTGTCTCGTCAGGTGATTAGGAACGATGTCCAGCTTGTCGACCCCTTGCCCGTTCCCTCTCCTGCGCGAAGGTCGTTAGTCGGAGCTGCAGGCGGCCAAGGGGGGGGGTGGAGGGCTTGTTAGCAACTCTGTCCATCTTAAGTTGCCTTGTTATCCTCCTGTTTTGTCATTCGTGTCTTCTCTTCATGTTTTTTTTTCTGTTCCCTTATTGTTAACACTTTTTTTTTTTTTTCGTTCTGCATTTCCTTCTTTGGTTTTATAAATCTCATAATTTATTCTTCCACGTTTCGCGTCTTTCCTCTTATTATCAGCATTTTTTTCCTTCTCTCTGATTCCTTTTTCATTTCCCTTATCCAAATGATATCGTTCTTCAGTTCTTCCTCGGGTACCTTATCTTCATATTATTACATCGTTCTTCTCTTCCTTTCTCTTGATTTCTCCTGCTTTCGTCTTTCGCCCCTTTCCTCCTTTAAATCTTTTATTATCCTCTTCCGTCCTGCTCTTCCTTCTCCGACCGCTTTGTTATCCTCTTCCTCTTCCTTTCTCGCTTCCTTATCCTATAATTTTGTTCCTCTCTTCCTCTTTATCATTATCCTCACATCTTCCGCCTTCCTCTTCTTGGTTCTCGCCCACTCCTTACCCTCATCAATGTCGTTATTTCTCCTTATCCTCGCCTATTTTTTATTCTCCCATCTTCTCCTCCAAACGGTTTTCTAAGGCCTCAGTGTGTGTGTGTGTGTGTGTGTGTGGTGTGTGTGTGTGCGTGCGTGTGTGTGTGTGTGTGTGTGTGTGTGTGTGTGTGTGTGTGTGTGTGTGTGTGTGTGTGTGTGTGTGTGTGTGTGTGTGTGTGTGTGTGTGTGTGTGTGTGTGTGTGTGACTTCCTCCCAAGACAGTCATGCGACAAGAAACCCAATTTCAGATTTAATGGGCGACATATGGTCACGTTCAGCGCAATATGCTAATGAGAAAAGGAGAACAGACTTTCCCTTTATGAGAGCGTTCCCCTTATCTAATCTATGGAAATCATAAGGAAGATAAAAAGTTTATATTTCAGTTGCGTTCGTGTATGTAATAACTCGACGGGAACTATTCCTTTGACATTTTTTTTCTTATAAATTGGATTCAATTTTGGCGATCTCTTTTATATATTTATAAAGATGACAACTATTACAAAATTCTGATGACGGTAATAATAATATTGACAACGCTATTTTGATTTATAATAACGTTACTACAGGATATAGATAAGAGTGATAACAGCAATGATAAAGATAAAGGTAAAAATAAATGTGATAATGATGATAGTGCTAATAATTAAGATAAGGATGATGATACTAATAATGAAGATAATGATGATAACATCAATAGCAGCAGTGGTGAATGATGATAACACTAATTATAAAGATAGTGATAACAATAATAATAATGATTATTCCAACGGTAATAATAGTGATTCTTGTGATAGTAACAAAGATAATGTCACCAGCAATGAGAAGACGAGAGAGATAAAGATCTAGCAAAAGATTAAAGGTGTGAACAGACATTCAGAAATAATCGATATAAATGATATAGAATGTGATGCTACAAACGCGGCGAATGGTTTTCAAAAGAAATATTAAACATTTAGACAAAAGCGAGTGAACTATGATTTCGAATAATACATAAAACGAAGATGATATTAGCTGTAAGAAAATTGTTATTATAGACGAGGCGATTCTGTTAGCTTCACTTTCTTACAAAACAAATAATTTTCAAAAAGCATTTTTAAACTATCTCGCTAAATCATGTGTTTTTGCCA
>NW_020871034.1:135000-140000 GCF_003789085.1 Penaeus vannamei
CGCCCCTCTTCCCCCTCCCACCCCCTCTTCCTCCCTCCCACCCCCTCCCCCACCCCCTCTCCCTCCCTCCCACCTCCTCTCCCACCCCCTCTCCCCCACCCCTCCCACCCCTCCCCTCCCCCCCACCCCCCACCCCCCTCCCTCCCACCCCCTCCCCCACCCCCTCTCCTCCCATCCCACCCCTCTCCCTCCCTCCCACCCCTCCCCCAACCCCTCTCCCTCCCATCCCCTCCCCAACCCCTCTTCCTCCCTCCCACCCCTCTTCCTCCCTCCCACCCCCTCTTCCTCCCTCCCCGTCCTTCTCCCTCCCTCCACCCCCCCTCCCCACCCCCTCTCCCCCCAACCCCTCTGCTCCCTCCCCCCTCTCCCTCCCTCCCTCCCACCCCTCTCCCTCCCACCCCTCTCCTCCCACCCCCTCCCCCACCCCTCTCCCTCCCACCACCCCCTCCTCCCTCCCACCCCCTCCTCCCCTCCACCCCTCTCCTCCCTCCCACCCCCTCCCCAACCCCTCTCCCTCCTTCCCCCCTTCCAACCCTCCCTCCCCCTCCCCCCATACCTCTCCCTCCCTCCCACCCCCTCTCTCCTTCCACCCCCTCTCCCTCCCTTGCACACCTTCCCCCTCCCACCCCTCTTCCTCCCTCCCACCCCCTCCCCCACCCCTCTCCTTCCTCCACCCTCCCACCCACTCCCCCTACCCCTATCTCTCCCCCATCCACCCGCTCTCCTCCCTCCCCCCCCTCCCCCTCCCTCCCACCGCCTCCCCCACCCCCTTCCTCCCTCCCACCCCTCCCCCCAGCCTCTCCCTCCGCTCCAACCCTCCCCCAACCCCTCCCCACCCCCTCTCCTCCCATCCCACCCTCTCCCTCCCTCACCCCCTCTCTCTCCTCAAATCCCTCCGCCCACCCCCGTCCCTCCACCCCCTGCTCCCTCCCTCCTACCCCCTCCCCCACCCCCTCTTCTCCTCTCGGCTTCCAGACAAGCGATATTGCCCCTTAGTGTCGTCAGCCTGATAATATTTCAGGCCTCTAGCGACGTTCATCTCCGATTCCAGACTATCTCGTTCTCGCCGTCTTTCCTTGCTGGAATTTTATCAATAAAATTTGTTGTATTCAGCAGGTAATGCTCGTCTTGTCTTTTTTTTCTTTTCTTTATTTTTCTTTTTTTTCTCTCTCTCTTTTTCTTTTTGTGTGTTGGTGTCTGATTAACTAATATGTCACTGATCGGGGTTTCTCAAATTACTTGCTAGACAATATCCCACGCAAATATAAAACAACATTCTTTAGTAATGAGATATACTTGCTTTTCCCCCAAAACAACCACCATTTACACATCAACATCAACATTAAACATAGACACTCTCTTCTTGCAAACTCACTCTGGCTGGTGTTGAAAAAAAAATGTTGGGCTGACAAATTGCCTAACGGGCCTCATAGCCTACGGAAGGGTTCGTACCCAGAGGCAAAGTAATTTCCTGCCCAGGTCAAGTCAGAGGATAAAGGCATCTTTTCACTCGCATCATTGCTGAAGGAAAATTGTTGGTTGTTTGGTGAAAGTTGCGTGAAGGATGTGTGATCTATGTCAGAAAGAGAGAGAGAGAGAGAGGGTGAGGGAGGGAGGAAGGGAGAGACCAAGAGAGAGAGGGTGAGGGAAGGAGGAAGGGAGAGAGAAAGGGAGAGAGAGAGAGAGAGGTGAGGAAGGGAGAGACCAAGAGAGAGAGAGAGGGTGAGGGAGGGAGGAAGGGAGAGAGAGAGAGGGTGAGGGAGGTAGGAAGGGAGAGAGCGGGTGAGGGAGGGAGAGGGAGAGAGGAGAGAGAGAGAGGGTGAGGGAGGGAGGAAGGGAGAGAGAGAGGGTGAGGGATGGAGGAAGGGAGAGATAGAGAGAGAGAGAGAGGGTGAAGAAGGGAGGAAGGGAGAGAGAAAGAGAGAGGGTGAGGGAGGGAGGAAGGGAGAGAGAAAGAGAGAGAGAGAGGGTGAGGGAGGGAGGAAGGGAGAGAGCGGGTGAGAGAGGGAGGAAGGGAGAGAGAGAGAGAGAGGGTGAGGGAGGGAGGAAGGGAGAGAGAAAGAGAGAGGATGAGGGAGGGAGGAAGGGAGAGAGAGAGGGAGGGAGAATGATAGGGGCATGGGAATATATAAAATGTATGTACATATTTTGTGCGCAAGAGCCAGTGTACATTGTGTGTGTGTGTGTATGTGTGTGTTTGTGTGTATGTGTGTGAATCTGTGTATTTATATTTGTGTTCCGAAATGCAGTGAATAATTAGTACAAAAGCTTTTCGCAAATCTAACTCTCTTACACTTCTATAAGGTGGTGTTGCACTCCTTTGCCTGATAAGGGTGCTGTAAAACGACTTTTTAAGCTGTCCGAGATTCTGGGACTTCAGCTAGAAACTGGCCAAGACAGCCGTTCCCACAGCATAAAAAAGTGGTGAATTGTCACTGTTAACGTTTTACCTCTCTGCTGGCCACATGGTACCCTACGATTTCTTATCCTGCCTCTTAATGATGATGTTGCTGCATTAACCGTGAGAATAATGTCAGTCTTTGAGATCTCGTTGTTGATAAAGACTAAAAAGCATAAGAGTTTCGGAGACGATTGCCATGCTGAAGAGTTTAAACGTATAGAAAAGAATAAAAGGAGTTATGAGGAGACGTCGCTGGTAGTTCAGGATCGGAAAACTTGCTTGACCAGTACGTGGGAATCCTTACTCTCCTCCTCGGACACTCCTCCTCCTACAGTGTTCCTACATACCCTGCACCCACGCTACATCCACACCTAAACCGTACACCTCCGTCTCCTGGATTCCTCCATGTAGATTCTAATTATCGTCTACACCTGCAGTAATAGTTTAGGCAGACCATCAGGAATACAAATATTTCTGTTAAAATTCAAAGTAGTGACGTCGAAGAAAAAAGAATGACAGTTATGAGTGAAGAATTGAAAGAGCTTCGTCAGCATTGTGACATCAGGGTAGGTTCACCAACTGATGGCAGACTCGAGTTGAAAAAAAATTGACCCAAGGAACGGGGTCAGAGAGGTCCTGTGAAAACCAAGGGAATGCAAAGAAAGAGTGACACACATCAGAGAGAAAAATCCAGAATGTATTATAGGATATACGAAAGCTAAAGAAACACTGTCACAAAATACACTTTACTGGTGAATATAAAAATTATAAAACGCATTAAAAATGTCTTTACAGGGAGACACACGAGCCATTCAGAGAAGGAGGGTCAGAGAGGTCAGTCTGGTCCGGGGAAGATGCAGGGGGCTTGCAGATTTAGTTTCGAGAAAGTTTCCGAGAAAATCCTGAAAGGGTCAGGTAGAGACGCTTTGGTTAGGCGATTCAGGAGAGAGAACAGGAAATTTTTATCTATGACGAGAGAAAGTTATGGTGGCGGGGACTGTTATTTAAGAATCATTGCTGGTTTGATGGGATTTTATGGATATGATTTATACATTCACTGGTAATGGTTATGGTGGATATGGTGTTAAAATTCTGATCATTTGCTGGATAGGATATATGTAGTTAGGTCATTGACAGTGAATATAATCAATGATGTGGCCAACTCGTTAAACTTTATCAGTCTATGAAATTAATATCAATAAACTAGGCACGCTGTACTCTGTTTTGGTAAAAGAAAATAGACTTTGCCCTGAAGCTGAAGCACGTAGAACCTGTGTGTTAAGAGAAACTTGAAACAGAACTGAATGAATAATGACCAGGAAGTGTGATTCAAGTCAACTCTTCACTGTATTGCCAACGGCGTTCGGGAAAAAAAAATAAGCCACTACGACAGTGTTGCCAGCTTTGACCCATAACACAAATGTTATTCCCAATAAGAGAAAAAAATATATGCAGCACTACGTTTCTATGATTGATATGGTTTTAGTCACGAACATTTTTCATTCTGCTGTATTTTCTTTTTTCTATTCCATTTTTAAACTATTCTATTTCTAAACTATTCTCTAATTCGATGCTTCACCAATTATGGATCATCTTAGCGAGTTCGAGAAAAAAAAAAGATGGTCCCTTTGACATTCCATTCAACTTTGTTATAGGAATTTTCCATCCACGGGATATCAGACGGGAATACGCCCCCCTTCCTCCTGCACGTGTCTCACCTGCTTCCAAAAATAACTTTTTTTCTCAATAATTGGGCGGAGCTTACACTAGGAACTCTCAGCTATTGGCCGGAGGTGCACGGCGCTGATTGGTCCATCGGAAAAGTAGGTCTTCAGTTTAGAAATGTCGATCTGTTTCCAAAAAGGGATTTTATTTCCATAGCTGCGGTCTTTTCTTGAGAATTAACACCAAAAAGGAACACGTCTTTGTACACCTACTTAAAGGGAAACCATACAACTTCACACTTATCCTTTTTCAACAAGAAATCTCCCATGTTATATAACACAGGAGGAAAGGTTTGCCTGTGCCCATTACATAACATTGCATCCAATATGATTTTCTGGGACGCGCGAGTGTTAGCGGATATTCTCTCTTCGAAGACAGTTGGTGTTGTTGGATATTATCCGCTGCTTTGGATATTGTCTGTGAACTGGCAGCCATGGGTATGGTCCTCACTGCTTCGCCATTCTCGCTCGTGGATATGGTCTTAGTTCCCTCATATTATCTTTCAGAAGCTCTAGTGTCTCGGTGAGTGGATATGGTCCTGGTCCCGCCTGGTACACATTGTCTTTCATGTCGGGTTTTAGATGATATGGTTCGTGGGATATGGTTGGTGGAAGTACATATTGTCTGTGCTGGAAATGGGGGTAGCGGGAGGGACGAGGTTGGGGGGAGGGGGGTAGAGGGTCCATCAGGAAGCAAGCAAACCGGTGGCCAGAGTGCACATCGTGGGCGAGAAAGACACGACGGTGACAGAATATCAAAACAAACAGTCGCACGCACGTGGCTGGAATCTAAGCTGAGGTGAAAATTAGTAAATAAAAACTACCTCCTTGTCTCTTGCTTTATCTAAGCTCATTTCCTTTTTTGTCTTTGTTTT
>NW_020871034.1:152500-157682 GCF_003789085.1 Penaeus vannamei
AGAAGAAACGGGACAAGAAAAATGCTTAAGAAAAACGAGACAGAAGAACAGAAAAATGCTTAAGAAAACGAGACAGAAGAAACGGACAAGAAAAATGCTTAAGAAAACGAGAACAGAAGAAACGGACAAGAAAAATGCTTAAGAAAACGAGACAGAAGAAACGGACAAGAATACATTAAGAAAACGGAGGACAGGAAGAAGGACAAGAAAATGCTTAAGAAAACGAGACAGAACGGACAAGAAAAATGCTTAACGATAAACGGACAGAAAGAAGAACAAGAAAAATAAGAAAGAAAGACGAAGAAAGAGGACGACAGAAAAGGAAAAGAACAATAAAAAAAAACGTAGTGATAAATCCAAACTCATTCGAGTATTGACTTCAAGCAGAGAACATGGAATTCCTGTTTCAAGCACTCACGGCTTTGTATGCATCTCGGCAGCCGTTACACCAGGCTTGAATTAACCATCTAATTGTAACTACCAGTGAGTAAACTACCGTGTAACTTTGCTCGTTTGGGTAAGGGAACCGCGGGGTTGGTGTTGCGGAGCGAGGTGAGGGCCGGTGTGTTGGTGGACCTGCACACTAAGCCTCTTCGCCCCTGTGGTTTTAGAGAGACTGGGGGGGGAATTTACGACCATTAACCTGCAACTTGAATTCCACAAGGCGGCGGACCAGACGTTATTACACCTTGTCGTATCGAGTCAGGAAGGATGGCGGGTTGGATGGCTTTACGAGGAAGAAAGGATTTTATTAAAAAAAGGAACGACTTGCAGAAATATGAAAGGAGAGGATTACATCAAGGAATGTATGTGTGAGCTGTAGAAATACGAAAAGAAAGGATTTTATCACGGGACGAATTTGCGAGCTGTAGAAATATTTTATCAAAGTGGAAGTATTTTAGGAGTTGTAGAAATACCAATCGGGAGGATTTTACCAAAATATCAAATTAGGAGTTGTAGAAATACGAAAAAGGATGATCTTTACCAAAATATCAAATTAGGAGTTGTAGAAATACGAGAAATGGATTTTACCAAAATATCAAATTAGGAGTTTTAGAAATACGAAAAAGGAAGATCTTACCAAAAGATCGAATTTATCAGCTGTAGAAATACGAAAGAAAAGGATTATAATCAAAGAAACGCGTCACAACAACTAAGCATTTGTCAATAACGATGCCACGTATACTTGTCTCTTTGCGAACATCTCTATCTTTTACTTAGTCGGCGCATGAAACTCAATTATCAACCTGTACTCTTGGGGTGTCAGTATCCCTGCTCTCAACGCGCCATTTTGACCTTCAACTGTGATAAAGGATGGGGTCAGTTGATCCTATTGACGGATTTTAACATGACTTGGGTGAAGTTGGTCTTATTTGGGACAAGGGTGAGTGGTTGTCTCTATATGTGTCTGTCTGTCTCTTTCTTTCTTCTTCTTTCTCTCTCATTCTCTCTCTCTCTTTCTTCTTTCTTTCTCTCCTCTCTCTCTCTCTTTCTCTCTCTCTCTCTCTTACTACTCTACTCTCTCTCTCTCTCTCTACTCTCATCTCGTCTCTCTGCTCCTCTCTCTCATTCTCTGCGCTCTCTCTCTTTCTGTGAGGGTAATGGCATGTTGTGTTGTGTTCAGTGATGTGGTTAAGACGGTGTAACAGAACGGATGCTCTGAGTTGGTGCTCTCGGCCAGTCCTACCTCCTGGTCTCTTATCGTACTCTCACATCCCATCGGCCATCCGTCTTTCGTCAAGCGTGCTTCGTGATGCTCTGCCATCCCCTCGGGATCCTCGCCTCCTTCTTTGTCTCTCATCCTTCCCCTCCCTCTCTCTTTCGATCGTTTCCCTCGCCCGGCGCATATTCTTTTTCTCTCCCTCCTTCTGACCTCGGCCGGTACTCGTCCCCCGACGCACATCCCGCCACTGTGGATCTCCCTGCCGACCTTCCCCTCCTCGCTCCTTTCCCGATCACCCATTCTCCTTTCGTTTCTACTCTTCTCCTGCTTCTCTCTCTCCCCTCTCTATCTCTCTCGCCCTTCTCTCGTCACCCTCTCCCTTACCCTTCGAGACTGATGTGAACAGATTAGAGATTGAAGAGGAAATTACATACATAGGTGAGGCGACGGCAAAGCGATTAAATTAAAAGGAAAAGGGTTCAGCGAGAAACAGAGAAGAAGGGAATTTAATCATCTGAGGAAACGAAAAAGAGACTGATGCAAGACGAAGAAAAAAAAAAAAACTAGCTATATTATGATACAGTTACAAGAAGGGATATAAACGTAATGAAATGCTGTTACCATGTAACGTAATGCTCTGTTCCCGGTTAACCCTGGAGGCTTAAAACGATCAAGTAATGAAACAGGCGTTGGATAGAAGACTGATTACGAATGAAGAGAGAGAGATGATATATCCAGGAAATTGGGGACCGAAATGCAGGCTACACACGCTTAGTTTAAAAATGACTAGAAAAGAAATCTATCCTACCATGTTAGAATACAACTTAACCTCGCAAGTCTTGTACTTGTCGACAGTTTTTTGAGACTGATTAAAAACATTGTCGTTATATATTCCTTTCTCAGCGTTGTTTAACCTCACTTTTCGAAAAATAATTTAAACTCGAATAGTATCAATATAACTTCCGAAAAGATGACATGAGCCGTGCTTTATTTTTCTTGGTTTATGTGCGGGTTAAAGGGACATATTATACATAGGTATCATCTATTGTCAGATTATCCACCATTATAAGTGCTAATCATAGTACAAAGACCAATCTAAGCTGGACAATGAATTAACTTTATATAAATGAAGAGCAAAGTGGCTAGAGCAATCATACCAGACCTTCACAAGAGACCAATCTCAAAAACATGTAGTAATGTACAAAGTGCGGGTCACCAAGAAAAGTTAGACTATATGATAAAGCATTCGGCAAACAATTTTCTCTCCAAAGTCATCATTAATTCAGGTAGTGTCCTCGAGACAGAATTCGAAACTAAGAACGTCTATGGCTAAAGAGTGTCGAACGTAACTGTCCGGCGAAAATAAAACGCCACTTCCGTGACTGTGACCGTTATTACCCGAAAGAAATATTAAACAACTGTGGACTGCTGTTGCGTATATTACATTAATATGAGAACAAGTGGACTCGAATTTAACCCAAATCTTCTCTCTCCGTACGACTGGCAGAAAGTAATGCTGGTAAATTGCAAGGTCAACCAGTGGAAAGGTCAACACCGTATACACGAAGGATTACCAATCACTCCAGCAATCTGTGTCGGTTAGTTTCACCGTTAGCCCTTAGTTGAACTGTCTATAGAGTCATACATAAAAGATCCTTGCAATGACATCATTAAAGATTTCTAGTTTCTGAAACAAGTAAAAATGGGAGACTATAGAAGCAGACGAAACGAGTAACATAGAGAGACGAGGATTGGGGAATGAAGCGATGGGAGTCAATAGAGAGAAATAGCGTCAAGGGAAGAGGGGAGAGACGAGATAATGATATTATAATATACTAAATAAGTGTTAGAGTAGTGAGATGATAAGGGGAATAAGGAAACTATACATGCTTATATATATTAGAACAATCGTATACTAGATAGTTGTAATAATATATACAATAATTGTTATATATATACTACATGAATATGGTATATATTTGACGTACAGTAAGGAGGTTTAATAACAACCATTGATTTTAGAACTATAATATAGTAAAAGGATGAGACCATAAGAAGGGGTTAGCCGAAAGCGAGGATATACAATGAAAAGAGGGGATAAATCGATAGAAGGGAAAAGTTAAGTGGGGAAGACGTGAGTGAGAGAGCCAAGAAAAAAAGATAGGAGAGACGGCGAGAGATAGAGGTATGAATAGAGATATAGAATATAGTAATAAATAGTAATAAAGAGAATATATAGAGAGAGAGAGAGAGTAAGAGATGAGAGAAGATATAATATAGGGGAAAATCCTAGAGAGATAGAGAGAAGGAAAGAAGAACGCAAAATTACCAAAAAAAATTTAAAGTAGATGGAAGAGATGAGAAGGGAATCGTCGGACGAAAAAAAAAAAGTCTGGAGAACAAAAAAACCGAAATGACCGTAAATAAACGAATGTGAAATAAATAATATAGGGCAAAACCGGACGTAAATACAGTGTGAAAAACGCTTGATTAAAATGTCAGGCCAAAAAAACAAATATGTGCCGATAATTTTGGAATAAATGTTGTAACCGTTTATTCCAACGTGAAACCATGAATACACCTTGATGCTTCTCCTCTACACCATTAAGATCAATATAAAAGTGTGCTATAAAATCCGTGCGCATCCGCCTAATAACCCGTGAGCGGAGGCACAACACATACAAGGACGCCTTTACCCACTTAATATGATTATACCTACTATGTAAGCAGACGACGCGCTCATCGTCACGTCTACCATATCATACATTTACACCTTCTTCTTATCAGTCTTCGTCACTCTTACTCTCACTCTTACTCTCTCTCTACGTCATCTCTCTCCTCTGCTCTCTCCCTCTCCATCAATACCCAGTGTGGTCGCTGTGACCTTCTATCTGACCACTGTAAAACGCTCAAATTCTCTCTCTCCTCTCTGCTCTCTCCTCTCTCTGCCTATCCGCGTCACTGACTCTCATTGCTACGCTTCTCACAAGTAATTTCGATCTCCATTCGCCCGTGTCGCTGGGTACGTGTTTCTACAGGGTATCTCTCCGCGTGCGATCCACTCGCGTGCAAGGCTTTCTCTAATCTCTGTACGTGCTCTCTATCAACTGTAAGTTGATGCATCTACATGCGTACTGAGCATATCCTGACCAGTCATATCCCTCCTCTCTCTCTCTCTCTCTCTCTCTCTCTCTCCTCCCTCTCTCTCGTCGTCTCTCTCTCTCACACACACACACACACACACACACACACACACACACACACACACACACACACACACATTAAAAATTCATATATCTACTTATCTGTTTAAAGTATGAAAACAAAAATATACCTGAACATGAGAATATAATAAGAGAATATTTTCTTCATTTTTCGCCGCCTTTTAGTCCTCGAACGTCTGTCATTCATGCTTAGAACGGACTGAATAATTCACGGAGCAGATCTTTAATCTCGATAAGCTCCGGCATCAGACACTCTAAAAAGGGTTTGAATTCCCTCGTCAGCGCCATCTATTGG
>NW_020871035.1:0-2500 GCF_003789085.1 Penaeus vannamei
TCTGTGTGTGATGTGTTGTGTGTGTTGTGGTGTGTGTCTGTCTCTCTTTCTTTCTGTCTGTCTGTCTGTCCGTCTTGTCTGTCTCTCTCCCTCTCTCTCTCTTTCTCTGTCTGTCAGTCTGTCTGTCTATATGTCTTTCTCTCTCCTCTGAAGGATATATATATATATATATATATATATATTATATATATATATATATATATATATATATATATATATAGTGTGTGTGTGTGTGTGTGTGTGTGTGTGTGTGTGTGTGTGTGTGTGTGTGTGTGTGTGGTATATATATATATATATATATATATATATTATATATATATATATATTATATATATATATTTCTGATGAAAGACGTAATCGAAACCGGTCAGATACATCTCTTGTATTGTGCAGATATCCAGTCTCATTCATACCTTTTATATATATATATATATATATATATATATATATATATATATATATATATATATATATATATATATATATATCTGTCTGTCTGTCTGTCTGTCTGTCTGTCTGTCTCTCCTCTTCTCTCTCTCCCTCTCTCTCTCTCTCTCTCTCTCTCTCTCTCTCTCTCTCTCTCTCTCTTTTCTCTCTCTCTCTCTCTAGATGTGAAGGCAGGTACACAGATACAGATACTGATATACTGCCCACACCTGCATACATACATATATACACACATACATGTATGCTACACACATATAGACACATACAAAGAGACATCCAGGTATATACAGTCACATAGAAAAATAAGTTCATATCTATCTGTTATAGCAATCTATCTATATATCTCTACCACTGTTTATCACTCTTTATCACCATCTCTCACCCTCCTCTCCCCTCTCCCCCCTCCCCCCGCCCTTAATACTCTACAATGTGAGTCACAGATTCATGAAGGATGTGAAGGAGGGGGTGAGGGGAGAGAGGAGAAGCGAGGAGGAGGAGGAGGGGGGAGAGGCGGGAGGGAGGATTGAAAGGGGGGAGGAGGGGGGCAAATGTAACAGTAAAATAGTTAGCGGCAACTTAACTGACGAGGGAGGGAGGGAGGGAGGAGGGGGCGGAGTAGATGGAGAGAGAGGAGGTGGAAGTGTAGAGGAGGAGGAGGAGGAGGAGGAGGTGGTGGTGTTGTGGTGGAGGTGATAGATGGAGAAGGAGTGTGGAGGAGTGAGGGAGGAGGAGGATGGAGGGAGGAGGAAGAAGGGAAAAGGGAAGAGAAGGAGGAGGGTAGAAGGGAAAGGGAGAGGGGGGGAGGGGGAGATGGAGCAGGAGGAGAAGGAGAAGGAGGAGGAGGAGGGTGGAGGGAGGGAGAAGGAGAAGGAGGGAGGAAGAAGAGGAGGAATAGAATGGAGAATGGAGGAGATGAAGGAAAACGAGGACAAGGAGGAGGAAGGTGAGAAGGAGGAAGAGTTATGCCAAGAATAAGAAAAATGTCTTGGAATTGCAATTATTTTGCGTGCGTGTTTGTGTTAAGGGGGGCTGGTGCGCGCAGCCGCGCGCGCGCGCGCGCGCGGTGTGTGTGTGTGTTGTGTGTGTGTGTGTTGTGTTGTGTGTGTGCTTATGGTGTATGTGTATTCATGGTGTGTGTGTGTGTGTGTGTGTATGTGTGTGTGTGTGTGTGGTGTGTGTGTAGTTCATCCAAATGTGTTTGTGTATGCAAGATGTAATATCAATGTCCTGTATCTCCCCATCTATTATTTTTTTCTCAATCGATTTATCTATCTTCATCTATTTGTGAGTAAGTACCCACTAGTTCGAATATTTGTATTTTCACTATTTTTGCTAATGAAAAAAATACAAATACCCTTCATATATCTGAATATCTATCTATATCTGTATATCTACCTATCTTATAATTATCTACACTAATATATAATAATCTATTAATCTACTGACGAATGTAAACACACAGATACACTTACGCACACACACGCCACCCGATATCCTTACAACACACACGTCCACTCACACACACGCACACGCACACACACATACACACATACACACAGCCTGGGAACCACAGCCCGGGCAGGATGTCACTTAATTCATTTCAATTAAGGATTCAAGTGATTTATATCTCTGGCGGTTATGTTGTGCCTTCATTGTTGACCGTCACAGCTAGTCCCGCCTGCCCCCCCCCTCCCCCCTCCTCCCCTCCTCCTCCTCTCTCTCTCTCTTATCCCCCCTCCTCCCTCTCCTCTCTCCTCTCTCACCCTCTCCTCCCTCTCTCCTCTCTCTCACCCCCTCTGAACTCTTTCCTCTCACCCCCCTCTGAACTCTCTCTCCCCTCTCTCACCCCTCTTCCCTCTTCTCTCCCCTCTCACCCCTCCCTCTCCTCCCTCTCACTCCACTCCCTCTCCTCCCTCTCATCCTCCCTCTCCTCCCTCTCTTCTTCTCACCCTCTCCGAACTCTCTCCCCTCTTAACCCCTCCGAACTCTCTTCTCTCTATCCTCTCCGAAGTCTCCCCTCCCTCTCTCTCCTCCCTCTCTCTTCCCCCCTCTC
>NW_020871035.1:20000-22500 GCF_003789085.1 Penaeus vannamei
CTCAATTTTTTTCCACATTTTTTTTTAGCGAATTGTCGATTTCCCAGTCAGACGATAATGATCGTTTCCGCCTGAAAACCTTTCCGTCAACCTTTTCAGCCAAGCATAGTCAGATCAAGAGCAATATTCGAGAATGTCTGTATTTATGTTAAATAAAAGTAAAAAAAAATGACGGAAAAAGTGCTAGTGTGACAGCGCCTTTATACGGTCGGTTTGTTAAAATTGTGCGAGGCCCGACCCAATGAATATTCGTAAATACAGACATGTATGTACACAGAAATTAATGCATATCTGTTTATATATGTGATAGATGTACATTTATCAATCTATTTGCCCGGTTTGCTATCTCTTTACGTGTTCTGTTTGTACGCACACGCTAATACGTACATAGGCACAGGCACACACATAGAGACACATGGGTGGACGGACACACACACGCACACACACACACACACACACACACTCACACACACACACACACACACACACACACACACACACACAAACAAACACACACATACACAAACAAATACACAACCCCCCCCAACAGACAAACAAACAAACACAAACACACCACACACACACACATACACATACACACACAAACACACAAACACGCACACACAATCATTATCAAACTACAAAACTTATTCCTAATTTCCCCAGAGAGCGCGACGAAAAGGAAAGGACAGGAAGACAAAGAAGGCCAAGATGGGCGTTCTGTTTACGTTCGTCCTTGGCGTCCTCGTGTCAGCTGCGGCAGGTGAGTGGAGTAGAAGTTCATGGGAAAGGCTAGGTCAGTAGCAGCTCGAGGAGGTGTCATGGATTCCGAGTTCGTCCTTGGCCTCCTCGTGTCAGCTGCGGCAGGTGAGTGGAGTAGAAGTTCATGGGAAAGGCTAGGTCAGTCAGTAGCAGCTCGAGGAGGTGTCATGGATTCCGAGTTCGTCCTTGGCCTCCTCGTGTCAGCTGCGGCAGGTGAGTGGAGTAGAAGTTCATGGGAAGGGCTAGGTCAGTCAGTAGCATCACGAGGAGGTGTCATGGATTCCGAGTTTGTCCTTTTTCCTCCTCGTTCCAGCTGCGGCAGGTGAGTGGAGCAGAAATTCATGGGAGAGGCTAGGTCAGTAGCAGCCCGAGGAGGTGTCATGGCGTCCGATTCTATTTTTGGGAGAAAAACAAACGAACACGGGTTTGTTTTGATGACGTCAGCAAAGTTGCGGATGCTCTGTGAAATAGGGTACATTTTTGGTCTTTTCGGTTTTCAAGAAGGATTGGAAAATAGTGGTTTTAATTATATATTTTCATTGAACAATCGTCAAAATAGATGCCATGACATCTCGAGTTGCTACTGATCTTGCCTTTCCCATAAATTCATATCTGATATCCTGTGTGTAAATGATGCATGTTGTAGGAGATGGCTATAAGCTATATATTATATATATTATATTATATATTATATATATATATATATATAATATATATATATATATATATATATATATTTTCTCTCTCTCTCTCTCTCTCTCTCTCTCTCTCTCTCTCTCTCTCTCTCTCTCTCTCTCTCTCTTCTCTCTCTCTCTTCTTCTTTTCTTTCTTTCTTTTCATTTTACCAACACATAGAATTTGGGAAACCGTACCCTGCCACAGCCATTTAAAGTCAATTATAAACAATTAATGCAATTAAAGCAGATAAACGTCATTTTATTCGTCATGATCACATCAATAAAATCTTTAAAAGGATGGATACAGTCATAATGTCTGATATGATATGTAGAGAAGGAAAGAATACTTTTTTTTTTATTCTAACCAATAGTAATCCTGGTCCTGTTCTTTGACAAATGGACAGAAACGCTTTAGGGATGAATAGAATAGTTACTCCTTAAAATACTGTAGTTTTCTCTAACGAATGGTCACGTGGAACCATTTCATATCTCATTACCTTATTTTCTCCCCTCATCCTCTCAACTAAGCTACACTTAAGCTATTATTATTATTATTTTAGTTGATAGTGATGATAATAATGATAATGATAGTAGAAAATAATATAATGATAATGATATAATGATTATAATGATATAATGATAATGGTAATAATAATACTTAAAATTATAATTATTATTATTGTCATTATTATTGTTATTATCATTATTATTATCAATATTATTATTATTATCATTATTATTGTTATAATTATTATTATTATTATTATTATTATTATTATTATTATTATTATTATTATTATTATTATTATTATTATTATTATTAAGAGTGACGAGATATTACTGATTTTGATTTCGCTTCGCTTGAGATCAATATAAGATTTTTTTTTTCGTAGACGCAAAATTAAAAGAAGCACATGTATATGTAGGTACTCAGTTTAGTAAATAGACAGTGCTTTAGTAACCAGTGTTGCCAGTGATATTTCTACAAAACGGCTCATCATTTTCCCGCCAAAAGGGACTTGAAAAAATCGTTACATTTAGAATAAACTTTCAAAAATTTC
>NW_020871035.1:25000-35766 GCF_003789085.1 Penaeus vannamei
TTAAAAAGATGCTTGGCGTTCGAATAGGCGAACAAACCAACATCAATTCCATAATACGCTTAAACGATAAAATCAGAAAACAGTTGAAATATAAAGAAAATTTCTCAACACAGCGCGACCAGGTCACCAAAATTTCGGATCCCGGATGTAAAGAAGAATAAATGTCTTTTTTTAAGAGGAATAAACGTCTTTTATTAAGATTTATTAAACGTTTATTGGAAAAGAGGAAAAAATGTCTTGTTAATAGAGGAATAGACGTCTTTTTTCAAGAAGAATAAACGTCTTTTAAAGAGGAATAAACGTCTTTTTTTTCAAGAGGAATTAAACGTCTTTTTTCAAGAGGAATAAACGTCTTTTTTAAAGAGAATTAAACGTCTTTTCAAAGAGGAAAAGAAAAACTCTTTTATTAAAGAGGAAAATCGTGCCAGTCTTTGGAAACAGGTTTAAGGGCGTGGGTAGCGGTATGGGAGGAGGGGAGGGGGGAAGGGGGGAGGGGGAAGTTTGCCTGCGAAATTCGTCATGATTATTATAGTGACTCTGATAAAAAACATGGGAATAAATCCGCATTATGGAATAGTGATAGCATTATTATGTTCCAACCAACGATAGTGATTATGATGGTGTTTTATTGTGAGTGAATAAGTGATGATTGATGATGATGGTGATGATGGTGATGATGCTGATGATAATGATGATACATGTAATTATAATCATAATGGTGAAAAAATAGTATAATAATAATAGCAGTAATGATAGAAACAATACTAATAATAAATAATAACATAACAACAACAACAACAATAATAATAATAATGATGATGATGATGATGATCCGCCAAGGCAATAGAGTCACATGCAATGAAATTAATTACACTTGAATTACATAAAAAAATAATTTGAACGCCAAAAAGTTGTCCGTATCTCTGCTAATGAATCGGTAAAAAAAAAAAAAAAAACTGGATCGGTCAAACCAAAAATTTAATGGCAAGTAAGTTAGGATGAGACACACCTCTGGTAAAATCCTGGATCCGAATCTGGTAAAAAAGTCATAAAAATATGTTTCATAACTTTTTGAGTTATCCTGCTGACGAACGAACAAACACACTAACCAGTGCTACCAAATCCACAACCTCCTTGGCAGATGCAGTGATGATAATGATAACAATATTATTGATACTAATAACAATAATAACAATAGTAATAACCAATGTAGCATCACGTCAACCTTTGACCTCAGCTCTCACCTCAACTAATTTTGCACTGTCATTTCTTCTCCATTTTGCTTAGTCATTTCTTCTCCACTTTTCATTTTCCTTCTCTCTCGTCCTTCTTCTGTCCAAAAATCCTAAAGTAATGAAAAGGAAAAGGATGGGCTCTGTGTCAGTCCTGAACGGTTTTCTAATCCTTGCTAATTCCTTTTTTTAACCCTTTTCACGACCTTACATACAGCGCTCTCTTACAGCCTTTATGTAACATATTTTGTCCTAATTGTTCATTCATTTTTTTAACCTTTTCGTCACAATACTTTGTCGTAAAGCTGTATGACCTTTCCTGACCTGAGCTTCGTGACCCTAATCTCGCCTTGTTATATTTTGTATACGATAAGGCCGTAGATGTTGACGCGGCATGAATGTTAATAAAAGATAAATAAAATAATAATTCAGCTAATAATAATAGCTAATAGTATAATAATAGTTATCAGTAATAGTGTAATAGTAGTAGTAATAGTAATAGTATAGTAGTAACAGTATATAGTAATGATAGTAATAATAATAAGTAATTAGTAAGTAAATGTAATCAGTAATAGTAATAAATAATAAATGATTAAATAACCAACAACCACATCAGTAATAGTAATAGATAATTATATGATAAAAAGCAACACATCAGTAATAGTAATAATGATAATGATAAATTAACAGCACCAACCCCCCCCTCCATCTCGCCAGCAACCCCAGCAGACGACGGCCGCCCCTGGAAGCGCACCTGAAAGCAGCTGACCCCAGAGCTCCTCCAGCCAAGTCCAGGCAGACGCTGTCATGGGCCTCATCAGACGGCTGCTTCCTGACCGCGCTGGGGACTTCATGGTGACCGTCGACCCCTCGATAGGTCCCCAGGATAAGGATACGTTCATGGTAGGTGGCGTGTGGCGTTGTTTCGGGCGCGCTGTGTGCGCGTGTGTGGTATGCGTTTTGGCGTGTGCGTCGCTGTGTGCGTTTGGCGTGTTGCGTGCGCGTTGCGTCGCTGTGTGCGTCGCTGTGTGCGTTTGGCGTGTGCGTCGCTGTGTGCGTTTGGCGTGTGCGTCGCTGTGTGCGTTTGGCGTGTGCGTCGCGTGCGTGTTGGCGTGTGTGCTCGCTGTGTGCGTTTGGCGTGTGCGTCGCTGTGTGCGTTCGGTGCTCGTCGGAATGGGGATTAGGCCTTCGTCAGGAATCTGCGCTCGGGGGGGGGGGGTCGTTTCTCGGCTGGAATCTGGAATCGGAATCGGAAGGAATTCTCTCGGAAGAGGCAAAAATTAATCCGATATTGTTAGATTATTTGGGATTTTTGGGTTTTTCTTTTCTTTCTGGAAAAAAGTGGACTGAAATTTTGAATCAAATTTTATTCCTGAACTTTCTTAAGTCATTATTAGGATTTCACTATTAATTCCGGAATTTTTATCATTTTTTTTCTCTGAAATTTGGACGCGAATCCTTGTCAAAAAATATTCTCTCTCTTACAAACCAGACTTTCCTTTAAAATCAGAATGGAAGCAAGAAAGAAATATAGCAAGAAATGCTAACTGCTTAATCAAAATATATGAAAATTTTCAAAATATATGAAAACAAATTTGACAAACTTGATCCCATAACTTAACAGACTTGTCTATCTGTTATTATCTAACAGATTTATCCATCAAATGCTAACTGCTTAATCAAAATATATGAAAATTTTCAAAATATATGAAAACAAATTTGACAAACTTGATCCCATAACTTGAAACTTGTCTATCTGTTTATTATCTACAGATTTATCCATCTGTTAGTTATTTAACACAACGTTGACACACACTAACAGACACGAATATCTAGATTAAAAAAATGAAAAATGGACAAGTTTGCCCGATAAAACATTGATAAAAAAACAAAACCTAAATTAACGCGCCCGAACAGGGACTTGAACCCTGGACCCTTAGGTTAAAAGCCTAATGCTCTACCGACTGAGCTATCCGGGCTCCACTTTTTACTAAGTTTCGTGTACTATTTTATTACTAATTTTATTTTTGGCATTATTTATTTGGGGTTTATTGTATGCATGGTTATGATGCGTTATCTGAATCACATTATAGCAAGAGATATGGGAAAGTAAAATGAAATATGGTGAGGATAAACCACAATAATGATGATAAAGCTGATGATAATATATTAATGAGAGTAATCCATATTCGTTTTCTATAATTTTCATAATAATTGTTTATTTATTATTAATCATTATAACGTGTTTTTATATGTTATTGATTGTTATAACTATTACTAATTATTGTAACTTAACGTTCATTTTTTCTTAATCTATGCTACTCTGTATATGCTTATATGTATTCGTGTAGCAATACTTGCATTATATAGCGAGTTTGTAATACAACTTAGACTCCCTTTTGCATCTACAGACAGACATACACAGATTCTCTCTCTCCGTCTCTTTCTTCTCTTCTCCCTTCTCTCTCTCTCTCTCTTTTTCTCTTCTCTCTCTTTCTCTCTCTTGCTCTCTTGCTCTCTCTTGCTCTCTTGCTCTCCTTCTCTCTTTCTCTCTTTCTTTCTTTCTTTCTTTCTCTCTTTCTTTCTCTCTTTCTTTCTCTCTTTCTTTCTCTCTCTCTCTTTCTCTCTCTTTCTCTCTTTCTCTCTTTCTCTCTCTCTCTCTTCTCTCTCTCTTCTCTCTCTCTCTCTTCTGCTCTCTCTCTCTCTCTCTCTCTCTCTCTCTCTCTCTCTCTCTCTCTCTCTCTCTCTCTCTCTCTCTCCTCTCTCTCTCTCCCTCTCACTTCCTGCTCGGCTCTCCCCTCCTCTCCCTCTCTCTCTCCCTCTCTCTCTCAATCTCGTCTCTCTCTCTATCCTCTAGTCTAGTCTCTCAGCTATCTACATCACGTCTCTCTCGCATTATATGGCTAGCCAATCGTCGCGCGGTATGCCCGTCTCTCTCTCCTCATGCTCTCGTCTCCGCGGGTCCGTTCGTTGCCAAGTACGTCGCAGAGATCTGTTGCCAAGTTCTCAGTGCTCGTGCTAACCGGTGCTGCGTGCTACGTGTGACTCAGATGCTCGTCTTACGGGCGTAGCATCTGTGCAGTTACAGGAGGTCGAAGTCTCATGCCTGACGGACGTAATCCCTATTTGAAATAAAAAAAACAAAAAGATAGTGCTGTTATTCTTTTGTCCATCTCAATAATGAATCTATCGTAATAGGCCCTAACATCGGAGACACAGTGAATGCCGCGATGCCAAGTAGGAATCCTGATGATCATGCTGAGCAGGATATGATGAGCCTCAGTGATTAAAATAAATGAAATTTATAGAAAAAAAAACGAACGTCTACGCCGTGGAGAAACATCTTTTACGTCAGATCTTGGTAAACTCGTGAATGTAGGATAACTGTGGATTAATCGAATTACTTCAGATCACCATATGATTTGATACGGAGTAATACATTACAATGTATAGGACCAACGGATGTTATAACATAATTGCCGGTAATGCATATGACACGTTATGATAATTAATAATTGATAAATTATAAAAAAGAACAACGAAAACCACATAATTACAATAATCTGATGTAAGTTAGAATTATCGATAATGACTTATAATTATCGAAAAATGCGATAGTGAGCCACGTTATGAGCTATAAATTTAGATGAATTGATAAATAATATGAGAAAAAAACGAAACCATTAATTACAGATGAATTGATTAAGTATAATGTATCTGATAAATGGCTTATAATTGAACGATAATCGATTAGTGCGTAATTGAGCACATATTTATTAATAAGATATAGTGATTATATAACAGATTACGTTGTAACCAAAGGAATAAAGTAATCAAAGATAAAAATGAACGCCTATTGAGAGTTAATAAGCCCGGATAGCTCCAGGATCGGTAGAGCATTAGGCTTTTACTAAGGGTCCTGTCGGTGCGATATTTCTTTCTTTCTTTTCTTTCTCTCTTTTCTCTTTCTCATATATATTCATTCTCATCTTTTTTTCATTTCCTTTAATCTAGCTCTTTGTGTGTGGATGCATGTCAATGTTGCGTTGACAACTGCAGACAAAAAGCTTCATCAAGTTAGGGGATCAAGTTTGTAAAATTTGTTTTCATAGAATTAAATTTTTCCTATTTCTGTAAAACAAGGTCAAGAGAAAGGATATTTTTAGCAAATTTTTTTTTTTGTGAAATTCCAGGTGAAAGAATAATTCTGTTTAAAATTCTATACAAAATTAAACATTCCGATTGTAATAGCATTTTTGAAACAAATCTGGAAGAAAGATTTCCAAATTCGAGTTCTTTTTTCAGAAAGAAAGAAAGAAAGAAAAAAATCCAATTCCATAACAATATCGACTCATTATTTCTGTACGAACAGAATTCCAGTCCAAATTTCAGTCAATAATAGATTATGGATGATGATGATTAATTGACAAATAAATAGACACCAAAAGAAGTTAGAACAGGGGGGGGGACCAGTGGATCACAAGCCTATATTCAGTCGACCACCACTACTGTACCTGTTATAATTCGTCCTCATTTGTTATGCAAATAGCTGCAATAGCATATCCAGGTAATCATGATACTTGGATTAATTATATTTCTCTTTTTGCTGGGAATGTTATATTTATATTTATAATGATGGACATGTCTGAAAAACAGTTATTTATGTTTGAATCTTGGGCTGGTAGAGTCGTATCAGGGTAACTGCAGAAAAAGTAGATCATATGCCCAACAAAGGTTGGCCACCCCTGAGTTAGAGGAATAAAAACGATAACAAAAACAACAACAACAACAACAACAACAACAACAACAACAACAACAAAACAAATATAAAATACCCACGAAAAGTAGAAAAGTAGTTCGCGAGAATATGGACGGTCACTTTGATTCTTAGGGTTGTTGTATAATGGGGGCGTGTGTGTTTGTGTCGAGTGAGTGAGTGAGTGAGTGAGTGAGTGAGTGAGTGAGTGAGTGAGTGAGTGAGATGAAGTGAGTGAGTGAGTGAGTGAGTGAGTGAGTGAGTGTGAGTGAGTGTGAGTGAGTGAGTGAAGTGAGTGGAGTGAGTGAGTGAGTGAGTGAGTGTGCGTGTATGTGTATATTTGTTAGTGTTAGTGTTGTGTTATTAGTATGGTATGTTAAGTGTTAGTGTTAGTGTTAGTGTTAGTATTAGTATTAGTATGTGTTAGTATGTTAGTGTAGTATTAGTATTAGTGTTAGTGTTAGTGTTAGTGTATTAGTATTAGTGTTAGTATTAGGGTTAGTTGTTAGTATTAGTATTAGTGTTAGTGTATTAGTGTTAGTTAGTATTAGTAATTAGGTTAGTGTTAGTGTAGTGTTAGTTATTAGTATGAGATGTGTTAGTGTTAGTATTAGTATTAGTATTAGTGTTAGTGTTAGTTGTTAGTTAGTATTAGTATTAGTGTTAGTGTAGTGTTAGTAGTAGTATGTGTTATGTTAGTGTTAGTAATTAGTATTAGTATTAGTGTTAGTGTTAGTGTTAGTATTAGTATTAGTATGTGTTAGTGTTAGTGTTAGTATAGTGTTAGTGTTAGTGTTAGTATTAGTATTAGTATGTGTTAGTGTTAGTATTAGTATTAGTATTAGTATTAGTATTAGTATTAGTGTTAGTGTTAGTATTAGTATTAGTATTAGTGTTATGTAGTGTTAGTGTTAGTGTTAGTGTTAGTGTTGTTAGTGTTAGTGGTTAATTTAAACAAAACCTTAATAGCCACTCATGAAACTGATCATAAACGAATTTTAGCTCGATTTTTTTATCGGATACCTACGCAACACTGACATATTTACACACATATACATTGATTAAAAACAAAACTTAAGTCAATGCGCCCGACAGGGACTTGAACCAGGAGGTACACCCTTAGGTTAAAAGCCTAATGCTGCTATTCTGACCGAGCTGAGCTCGGGGCTCACTTTTAGGTGTTTCTCACTTGTAATTGCTTTTCTAGGTGTGTTTCTATTTGCTATTATTTCATAATTGCTATTTTTTGGACTATCTATGGGTTGTTTAGTTTGTTGTTGATGCATGGTATGATGCATGCGTTATCTGATCAACATTATAACAAGAGATATAAGAAAGAAAAATGAAAATATGGTGAGGGATAAATCAAATAATGATGATAATGCTGATGATAATATGTTAATGAGAGTAATCCATATTCGTTTTTCTATAATTTTCATAATAATTGCTTATTTATTATTGATTATTATAACGTGTTTTTATATGTTATTGATTGTTATAACTATTACTTATTATTGTAACTTAACGTTCATTTTTTCTTAATCTATGCTACTCTGTATATGCTTATATGTGTTCGTGTTGCAATACTTGCATTATATAGCGAGTTTGTAATACAACTTAGACTCCCTTTTGCATCTACAGACAGACATACACAGATTCTCTCTCTCCGCTCTTTCTTCTCTTTCCCCTTTTCTCTCTCTCTCTCTCTCTCTCTCTTCTCTCTCCTTTCTCTCTCCTCTCTCTCTCTCTCTCTCTCTCTCTCTCTCTTCTCTCTCTCTCTCTCTCTCTCTCTTCTCTCTCTCTCTCTCTCTCTTTTCTCTTCTCTCTCTCTCTCTCTCTCTCTCTCTCTCTCTCTCTCTCTCTCTCTCTCTCTCTCTTCTCTCTCTCTCTCTCTCTCTCTCTCTCTTCTCTCTCTCTCTCTCTCTCTCTCCTTCTCTCTCTCTCTCTTTCTCTCTCTCTCTCTCTCTTCTCTCTCTCTCTCTCTCTCTCTCTCTCTCTCTCTCTCTCTCTCTCTCTCCGTCTCTCTCTCTCTCTCTCTCTCCTCTCTCTCTCTCCTCTCTCTCTCTCTCTCTCTCTCTCTCTTCTCTCTCTCGTCTTTCTCTCTCTCTCTCTCATCTCTCTCTTCTCTCTCTCTCTTTCTCTCTTTCTCTCTTTCTCTTCTCTCGTCTCTCTCTCTCTTCTCTCTCTCTCTCTCTCTCTCTTCTCTCTCTCTTCTCTCTCTCTTTCTCCCTCTCTCTCTCTCTTTCTCTCTCTTTCTCTCTCTTTTCTCTCTTCTCCTCTTCTCTCTCTCTCTCTCTCTCTCTCTTCTCTCTCTCTCTCTCTCTCTCTCTCTCTCTCTCTCTCTCTCTCTGCCCTTCTATTCTCCTGACACGTAATCCTATTTAAATAAAAAAAAAAAAAAAAAAAAATCTTTATTCTTTCTGTCTCTCATCAATCTATGAATAGGCCTACATCCGAGACAGTGAACCCGCATGCCACTAAAATTCTGATAGAACATCACAGATATGAATACTAGAAAAAAAAAATGAAATATAAAAAAATCTACGAAACTTACGTTATGGTAACAGTAGTTGTGATAATGAATTATAGATAATATGATGTTATGATATACATTAACATATATACAACGATGTTATAATAATCGGTAATGCATATGAGCACGTTATAATAATTAATAATTGATAAATTATAAAAAAGAAACGAAACATAATTACAATAATTGATAACAGTTATAATTATCGATAATGATTATAGTAATTAGCAATAGTTATAAAAATATGATAATAATTATAATACGTTATAAAATGGAATAAATAAACAGAAATGAAAATGAACGCCCAACGATAAATAAATAAATAAATAATAAAATAAATAAATAAATAAATAAATAATAATATAAAATAAATAATAAATAATAAAAAATAAATAATAAATAAATAAATAAATAAATAAATAAATAAATAAATAAATAAATAAATAAATAAATAACTAAATAAATAAATAAATAAAAATAAAAATAAATAAATAAATAAATAAATAAATAAATAAATAAATTAAATAATAAATAAATAAATAACAACTCTCATTACGAAGCCCCGATAGCTCAGTCGGTAGAGCATTGGCTTTAACCTGAGGGTCCAGAGTTCAAGTCCCTGTTCGGGCAAAGTGTTCCATTTTTCTGTATGCGTTCATCAGTCTGTATTATCTAACGTATCTGTATTATTGAAAGCCTATATTATCTAAAGCCTGTATTATTTAAATCCTGTATATATAACAACCTGTATTATCTAACGAGTTGTGCAATACAATTTAGACTCTCCCCTCATCTGCAGACACACATACACACTCACACTACACACACACACACACCGACGCACACGCACATACGCACACGCACAACGCACACGCCACGCACACGCACACGACACACGCACACGCACACGGCACACGCACACGCACACGCACACACCACACACACAACACACACACACACACACACACACACGACACACAATACACACACACAACACAACACACACACACACACACACACACACACACAAGCACACGACGAACTACACACCACTACGGACACACGCACCCACGCACAGACACGCACACCACACACACACACCACACCAACAGATTCTGTGTCTTCTCTCTCTCTCTCTCTCTCTCTTCTCTCTTCTCTCTTCTCTCTCTCTCCTCTCTCCTCTCTCTCTCTCTCTCTCTCCACTCTCTCTCTCTCTCTTCTCTTCTCCCTCCCCCCCCCCCCCCCCCCCCCCTCTCTCTCTCTCTCCTCTCTCTCTCCCTCTCTTCTCTCTCTTCCTCTCTCTTCTGCTCGATCCTCTCTCTCCTCCTCCTGTCCTCTCTCAGATCTCTGCTTCTCTCTCTTCCACACCTCACTTAGACAAACACCCAGAAGAATCAAAGTGACCGCCCACATTCCCCTGAACCGCCGTCGAACGGCCCATTTTTTCTTTTTTTCACATCACAACTCGCCGGGACTGTTATTTGGACAGAAACGTCGTCGGTTAAAAGTAATAAGCAAAACTTAATGTGTTTTTTTGTATATCTCATACAGCGATCGTCGTCCCATTGTGGCCACTCGAATAAGAAAGAAAAACTTTTGTTTCTTTTTCTTGTTATTTTTCTATCTGCATTTTGTTGTATTAAAAATTGATTCTTTATTTTTCTTGTTCTTCTAACTGTAATTATTTATTTGTTTATTTTTATTTTATTGTGGGCTTATTTTATTATCTCACGGTGTGCAGTGAAGGTAGGGGGATTTTGGCGGGAAAATTGATGCATCAAGTTTTGAACAATCTGTAACGGTTATTCATTGTTATTTTTAAGAAATTGATGTATGTTTTGGAACTGAAATAACTGTTTCTGTTGTTTTCCCTCTCATAAGGCAGAATGGACCGATGATCATTAAATTTTATTCTGTTCATTTTTTTTCCGTTCTTATTCTGGTTCATCCTTCAATTGGCTGTTAATTAAAGTCCCGGAAAGGTTAGACCTTACTTATTTGCACATTACGAGAGTGAAAAGGGATTTCGACGGCGTTTAATTATTGAATCTAAGGTAAACACGGGGCTTTTAACACAGGAATTCAGGAATATAAATTTACTCTAATAAAGTTTAGAAACGGAAGTAAGGACTGGGGGAGGGGGGGGGGGAAGGGGGAAGGGAAGGGGGAGGGGGGGAAAAAAAAAAAAGGTCGGAGGCGAGTAGGGGGTGAGGAACCTTTTGGCAAGGTATTTTTTTTTTTTTTT
>NW_020871035.1:35789-38289 GCF_003789085.1 Penaeus vannamei
TTCTCCTTTCTCTTATCCTCTTTCCCCTCCTATTTCTTCACTCTCCTCTTTTCTCCTATCCCTCTCTTTTATTACTTCCCTTCTTATCTTTCGCTTCAGTCTCCCTCTTTCCCTTTTTGCCCTTCTTCCTCGTCCTCTCCTTTCCCTCCCGTTTCCCTACTTCCCTCTTCCCTCTTGCTCCTTGTCTTTCTTTTCCATTTCTTTTCTCGCTCATTCTTCTCTTTTCCCTCGTCTCTCTCTCTCTACTCTCCTCTCTCTCTCTCTCTCTCTCTCTCTCCTCTCACTCTTCTTCTCTTCTCTCTCTGCTCTCTCTCTCTCTCTCTCTCTCCACTCACTCTTTCTTCTTCTTCTCTCTCTCTCTCTCTCTCTGCACTCACTCTCACTCTCACACTCATTCTCTCTTTCTCTCACTCTTCTATTCTCGTACTCATAGATCTCTTTCTCTCTCCATTTATCAACCTATCAATCTTTCTCTCAGCAAATAGTGCGTGTGAATGAGAGAGACCGATGTTTCTCCCTTCTCTCCTTTTGATCTTCTGATCGTCTCTCCAACACTCTTTCCCGCCATTTTCTCCCGCCCTTTCCTTGTCTTCCTTTTTATTTTTTTTTTTTTCTACATTTTTTTCTTACATTTTTTCACATTCCTTTTTTTTTTTTTTTTTTTTATTGTCTTGCCTTCAGCCCATCCCGTCCCTCTCTCTTTCTTTTCTTGTTCTCTTTCTGGTTTCTTCTCTTCTCTCTTTTTCTTTCTTTTCTCTCAATCTTCTCTTCTTTTCTCTTTTCTCTTAATCTTTTTCTGTTTTTGCCTTTCGTTATCTCTTTTTCTTTTTCTCTTTCTCTCAACCTATCTCCTTCTCTTTCTTCTTACCTCTCGCTTCTCTTTCTCCCTCATCTTCTCTCTTGTTCTTCCCCCTCCTTCTTCCCTTTCTTCCCTTTAATCTGCTTTCCTTTTTCTCTTCCTCTCTCCCTTTCCTTCCTTGCCCTGTTACCTTCTTCTCTTTTTCCCTCCGCCCTACTTCCCTCCTTTTTCCTTCCTTCCCTCTTGCTCCTTTGTCTTTCTTTTTTCCATTCCTCTTTTCTCCCTTTTTTTCTTTCTTTCTCTCTCTCTCTCCCTCTCTCTCCTCTCTCTTCTCTCTCTCTCTCTCTATCTTCTATTCTACTATCTATCTATCTATCTATCTATCTCTATCTCAATCTACTCTCTTCTCTCTCACTCTCCCTCCCATTCTCTTCTTCCTCCTATTCCTTCTCCTTCCCTCTCCTTCTTCTCCCTTTCCCTCCTCCCTTCCCTTCCCTCTCTCCCACCCCCACTCCACCCCCTACCCATTTAACGTTCATTCGAGAGCGTGCGATAATGGCCCAAGAGGAGGGTGTGCGTAAGGACCACTTTTGCTTCCGCTGCGGCTGACGTTAATGGCCGACGCAATCGAGATGTTGTTTACGACAGAAAGGTGTCGCGGGGGCTGGTGATGCCCTCTCGCGACGGGCGGTTATGGGCGCCGGCTTCTGGAGGGGGGGGGGCGGGCGGGGGGGCTGGGGGGCTTGGGAGGGCTGGGCTAGGGGGCGGGGCTGGGGGGGGCGGGGTTAGGGACTTCTCTCCTTCTCTTTGTCTTTTTTCTCTCGTTCTTTTTCTTTTTTGTTGGTGGATTTCTGTTTGTTTGACTCTGTTTCTCTTATCTCTTTGTCTGCTCAGAAGAGATGAGAGAGGAGAGGGGGGGGGAGGAGAAAGGGAGAAAGAAAAGAAAGAAAGAAGAGAGAGAGAAAAGGAGAAGAAAAAAAAAAAGAAAGAGAGAGAATGAGAAAGGAGATATATATAGACAGAAATAAAGACAGACAAACAGACAGACGAACATATATATAGACAGAGAGACGAACCGACTGACATAAAAGATAGAAAGAAGAAAGGCAACATTTGATCCAGGAGAGAATTAAAAATCATTTATAAAGAATAATACCAAAAGTTTCTTTTTTCTCTACTTCAAATGTTATTATTAACTGGCTGAATGCAATATCAGTGAATAACACGTCGCATATCAAAATATACGTCACTAACTCATTAATCACCAATTAGTTATCATCATCAATCAATTGATTATTATCGCCAAATATTATGAAATAAATATCGTCACCAATCCATTATGAAATAAGTATCGCCACCATCCATTCATGAAATAAATTACCATCCACGCCACCAATCCATTATGAAATAAAATATCGTCGCCACCAATTCGCCATCCATTATGAAATAAATATCGCCACAATCCACGCCACTCCATCGCCACTCCATTATGAAATAAATATCCCACCAATCCATTATGAAAATAAATATCGCCACCAATCCATTATGAATAAATATCGCCACCAATTTCACCAATCCATTAAAATAAATATCGCCACCAATCCAATAAAAATATCCGTCACCACTCCATTTATTACCAATTAGTTATCATCACTAATTCATTGCTTATCAAACAGTTATCGTCACCAATCCCTTAATAAC
>NW_020871035.1:48289-61849 GCF_003789085.1 Penaeus vannamei
CTTCGGCTTCCTTCCAGTGCGGTAGATGCCCAGCTTCATCTGCATGAACTACCATGGCATTGGAAGTCCTGTGGTGACGGACGATGGCTCGATGTTCGTTGATCCTGGTGTTGAAGCCACGTCTCGTTTCACCAAAGTAGGCCTTATCGCAACTGCTGCAGGGTATGCCATATACTGAACTGCTGGGGTTGCTTTTCAACTGCTTCTTGTATCGTATCATATCATGGATGTGCTGGCGATTTTCACTGTTTTTCCAAAGTTTTTGCTAATCGCCTGGAAAACGTTACATGGAGGCAATATGAGGAAGTCAGAGGATGTCACTGTGTTTAATCTTGCAAGTATGCTCTCCGCCTTCTTTCTGAGGTGTAACAGGAGACCTTTTGGGTATTTATGTTGCATAAAAGAATTAATTACATATGAAACCTCAGTCTCTAGAAACTCAGGGCTGCAGATCCTCAGTGCCCGGAGAAAGAAGCCAATTACAACCCCAGATTTTGTTTTACTGCTGTGGGCGGAGTAATAGTGGATATAATCGTATTTATTCGTAGGCTTTCTGTATACAGAGAAACGTAGGCCGTCGTCACCCCGATGGATCAGTGTGTCCAGGAAAGGTAACCTCTGATCCACTTCCTCCTCCACGGTGAACTGGATTTTCTCGTGGACGGAGTTCAGCCGCGTCAGCGTATGGTATAAACACGTCTGGGGACGATGACGAGGAAATCATCTACGTACCGCAGCTAAATTGAGTCCTGATGGACTGCTTGGCTGAGCAAGTGTTGCCTCCTTCAGCTCCGAGCCAGCTAAAATCCGGCGAGCATCCGTTCCCTGATAGTGCTCGGGCCTTTCTTGTGGAGGCCATCAGGATCTTGCAACATCGACTCTACGAACTCAGGAACGAGCTCGAGGGCGAACACCTACCCCATGGGCTGGTCCTCCACCTACAACAGGACGATCAAGCTCAACGAGCCAAGCATATGCAGAAACTACACCGCATATGTAGCATGAGTAGATGGTCGAAAGCTGGACGAAGTGATCTTAGAAACATGTCTTCCAAACGCCTTACCCGCACGGAAAAGGAAGCTCTCTCCCTTGAACTCAAATTCAGCACCGGGAAGGACAACAAAGACTTGATTGACTATGTTGTCTCGAACCACCGCTGGACCGATAGTGACACCGACAAAGGGTTCATCCACGGGATTACTGCTTGCTGTGTGGCCGATGCGTCATCGCGCCCCCGGCGATCCCTCGCAGATATGTCACCGCGTTGAAGGGCCTCCGCGACGATGAGACCATCGTCATCACCCAGCCTGACAAAGGTGGGGGTACTGTTGTTATGGATAAGACTGCCTATATATATAAAATTAACTATTTACTTTCCGATACTTCTGTTTACAGGAAAGTGACGAAAGGGGATGATGGAAGCTGCTAGATTCAGGAAGAAGGCGAGGGATATACTCCTGCGATCGGCTATCAAATTTCTCATTACGCTAATAATAATTAATAGCACTTCAATATCAGGTTTCAGTTACATTGCATTTCGTCTTACAGGTGATAACCATGGCTTTACTTTGCCATAATTTCTTTAATAATACTCATCAGGAAGTGAAATGAATAGAGTGAGTAGTTTAGACGGAACTCACCCTCGAAGTGAGCCCGACAAATAAGAATCCAGAAAATGGGAGAAGCTTTCATGTCACAATAGGCGATTGGCCTTTGCTACTAGAATCTGATGGGGATTTTCACCTGATATTTTCTCAGGTGATTTCAGGTTTTTGGATGAAATTTGTTACGGAAAACGGTGATGATCCCGTAACAAAAAGGTTAACGGTGGGCTACGGTTTTGGCTTGATGGACAGAAAGAAAATGAAAAGAATGATGGATAGGAAGAGAGAGAACGAATGGATGAATAAAGGATTGAGGCACATTAAAGTGTTAGTTATTGTAAATGTTTTTGTTACTTATTTTTTTATTATCATGCTCATGGTCCCCATTTTTTTCCGATGGTGATAATGATTATGATTATTGGTATCATTGTTGTTGATAGTTTTTGTTTTCATAACAATTATATCTTATCATGATTCTAGTATTATCATTATTATTATTATTATCATCATCACCATTGTCATCATTGTCATTATTTTTATTACATTATTATCATTATCATTAATTTCATTATGATACTATTACTACTGTTATTATTATAGTTATCATTATTGTCATTACTTTCATTGTTTTTATTGTTCTAGCATTAGTCCTTTCGTTACTGTTATTTTGATAGTGTTTGTATAAATATCGATACTATTATCATTGGTATTATCATATCACATTAGTACCATCATCATCACAGAGGCAAATATAATGGACGATAGTTGCAATGGTTATATCACAGATATAATCATTCTAAGTATGGAATGACAGACTGTTGTATTCCTAGTAATTGCAACGATATTTTTAATATCCATGCTTTAATTGCAATGCTTTATTTTCATCCTTGCATATAATGTTAATATTATTACTATTTCTATCGCCATTCTAATATTATCATTACCGTTATCATAGATTGTCAGTGTGATGAAGAACAGCTTTCGAATCACCTTCATTGGCGTTGCTTTGTTCAGTATTCATATATCTGTTATCTATACCATCATAACAGTTTTGCATCTGTGAATTCTATCCTCTTTACTATCAGAATTTCCGTTATCACTCATGTTACTATAATTATCAGAAAAAAAATATTTTTGGGTTTAATGATGTAGTATCCATAATCATATTTTTTATTGGAATCATTTCAATGTAGTTAGTTCTCATTAATCATTAGTACTACAAAGGTGTGATGCATATTAGGAATCTAATCATACAATTACTAAGCCTATACCATTATATATATATATATTATATATATATATATATATATATATATATATATATATATATATATATATATATATATATATATATATATATATTAATTTCCAAATAGATATAATAAAATAGTTATCATATTGTTTAGCAACTACCAAAATGAAATACAGGCACAAATGTATAACATGTTTGCAATGATTGCACAGACTTCAATGTAAAGTAGAATATCTAATTACCCTCCATTTGAAATCAAAATACTAAAGTGAAAATCAAATTCCTCTTTTCTTATAATCCTACCAGACTATCAACTTTGGATCTTTAAAGCTTTAGAAAGCCTTTTCCCTTAGACCTTCCTCTGTAGGATAACACATGGTGTATACATCTGAGCGTCGGACACATCTGTTACTTGAGACGGCTTTCCCGCGGCTCGGTGAGAGAGGTCCCGGCGCCTTCTCCAGACCCAGTTGCTCTATTTCGTCCATGGCTTCCTGGCTTAGGCTCAGACCCCAACGCTCGTAGGTAAGGACTAGGTCGTAACCCACGCTCTTGCTGAGGTTCTTGTACACATGGTCGATCTGCCGTTGACGATCTTGTGTCAAATAGTTGGCTTCTTCATCAGAAAGAGCTCGAGTTGTCCGATTAAGCTGACGGAACATTTCCCACCCTACTGGGAAGGCATGCTTGATCTCCATCAGGAACACCAACTGATCCCACACGTCTCCCTCGTCGAAGGTCATTCCATTGTCTACTTTATCAGCTGCTATGACGTAACTGTTCTGCTCTTCCAATCTGTCACTATCGAACAGCTGCTCCTGGATGTACAGCGAAAACAAGTTGACTGTTGATTCGCCACCATAAGCTCCTGACCAATATGGTCCTTGTTGGTAGTTGTGACCAAGTTCATGCCAACTTACCCAGTCATAGGGAGTGCGATTATCAGCCATGTTATAATACACACGCCAAAACATAGCCGGGAATCCAGCGTGGGCTGATCCAGCTGTGATCTGAGCATCGTTCACCAGCCATTGTTTACCGCGTGGTGGAGCTTCAGACTCATCAAAACCTGCAGCGTAATCTAGCATTCCCATAATTTCGTCATAACGAGACATCAATTCTTCAGGACTGGTTATTTCTCTTGCATCCTTTGTGGCAAGAACAACCACACACTTATCTGATTCCATTAACGTCTGGGGAGCATCTCTCGTTTTGATAGTTTCCCATTCTGCATTCGATGTCTGTCCATAGCGATAGTATGGCGCTTCGACCACGTTCGTGACATCAACATCAACTGTGAAATGTTCCCCTTCACTGAACATAAATATGATGTTACCTCCATACTGACTCCTGATCTCATTCACACCTGGCTTGACATCAAATACCTCAGACACTATGGGCATGCGGTCGTACTGTCCATTGATGACATTAGCAGACGTTGGTTGAAGCCAGTCAATGTGCGCACCAATGCGAACAGTGATCTGCAGTGCTTGTGCCTCTGATAAAGTTTCAGGCAGAATAACCTGACACACGTCTCCCACTGCTAGGTATAGGCCAGTGAGCTGCCAGTCCTTGGGAACTGTCATTCGGAAATCTCTGTCTTGTCCAAGTACAGATAGATCTAAAGTCACCTTCTTTGTAACTCTTGGTGTGCTAGCATCAACTGTTCCAGGAAAGGTAGCCACGTCTCGAGGGTGAGGAAGAGGATCAGACTTTGAACTCAGTTCATTCAGGATTCCTCTAGCTATTTCCTGCTTGTATGTTGTCTCATCACTACCAGGGAATGGGTAGACTGCCGGTGGAGCTCCTTCTAGATTTGTTTTCAAGTCGGAGAATTTCCACCACTTTTGATTGAGTCCATCATGAGGAGAATACAACACAACTTTTGTTCTTGGAGATTCCCAGGGAACATCGAGAGCATCTGAGCCAATCCTGAATCTCTCAGATTCGTCCATGGACCAAATTGCAGTCGAATTACTACTATCTTCTAGTTTCACATCCCGAGTGCTGTAATCTGCACCAAGACAGTAAGAGCGATTCCCTGCCCACTGCCATGAGCCGCCGAAGGGGAACCAGCCCTCTTCCTTACTTCCACTACACTTCAGGAGTCCAACTTCAGCATCACTTGGCACGGAACCACTGCGTACTGCGAGGCACGTAGTGGTACTCTGACTGATGAGATATTCTGGTTCTTTGGTTTCCACAGACTCAATCCACCATTTCTGGTTAAGGGCATCATGCATAGAATACAGTATGACTTGTGTCCTTGGCTCTGTCCATGGTACATCCAGAGCATCTGACCCCAATACTATTCTCTCAGACTCATCATAGACCCAGGAAGCGGATGAATTGCTAGTGTTCCCTAGACCTACGTTGTTTGTGCCAGAAATCGGCTCCAGACAGTAGGAGGAGTTTCCTCCCCATAGCCACTGGTCCCCAGACCTAATCCACTGCTGTCCCTGGCTCCCATCATACGGGGCCATGCCGACCACGGCGTCATCAGGGCTAGATCCGCTCGTGACAGCCAAGCAAGTGTTGGTGCTCTGGTTCACGAGATACACGGTTTCTCCATCTTTGACGCCATACGTTATCGTCGGGTTGTCTGAACGGGAAGAGTAATATATGGTTAGGCATTTAAGCTTCTTACACTCAAGACAGAGAGAAGACACAGTATTTTATAGAATATCTCCCTACTGTGAAGCAATAGCACTCACATACCTGTCATGGTGACCTAGTTGCAGGTCTCGTCGGTCCCCAGTTCGAAAGTGTAAAGCGTTCGTTCGATGGAGAGCATTATATACTCCAATGAACCTTATCAGAATCATTGGATTGTGGAAGGTTACTTACGTATAGCAACTACTATCAGTGCTGATATCATTAGGTATTCTTAGATACTGATACCGCATAAGTTGCAATATAGTGACTATCAATGACAGTGAATGTGTGTATGTGTGCTTACACGCATACACACACACATATATATGCATATATATTTGTGTATGTATGTATATATATATACTTACATGCATATATATATGTATATATATATATATATATATATATATATATATATATATATATATATATATATATGAATATGCATATATATGTATATATGTATGTATATACATATGTATATATATTCATACAGACAAGCACACACATGCATACATGCACACTAACAGATATTTATGTATATATACATAGCTACACACACATATCCATAAATATATATGTATACATATACATATATATATGTATGTATGTATATATACATATATTATATATATATATATATATATATATATATATATATATATATATATATATGCATATACACATGTATGTATATACATACATATATGCATTTATGCATATATATGTGTTATAGATAGATCGGTAGATAGATATACACATACGTATATATAACATATACATACAGAATATATCTAAATGCATGTAAGTATATGTAGATACATGCATACATACATAAACACACACAGACACGCACATATGTGTATATATGTATATATATATATATATATATATATATATATATATATATATATATATATATATATTGTATAAATGAGTGAGAATGGAGATGATAATATAAGCAAATAACAGACATTGTCATTCTGTAGCTATTAGCTGAATATAGAGCATGTGAGTCATAAAGACTAAATCAGGTCTATATCTTATTTATGTATGTACATTGATTTTCTAGTCGTATTTGCCAAGGAGTGACACATGGTGTATAGTTACAACAATCAGACATGTTATTTACCACGGCTTTTCGTTGGGTCGGTGAGAGAGGTCCCCAGCTTCTTCTTCAGACCCAGTTGCTCAATTTCATCCTTGGTTTTTTCCGAATTAGGCTTAGCATTATCCTCCGGCGCTTGTAAGTAAGGACCAGGTCGAAGCCCACGCTCTTGTTGAGATCTTGCACACATGCTCGATCTGCCATTGACGATCTTGTGTCAGATATTTGGGTTGATCGTCAGAGAGAGCTCGAGTTGTGCAGTTGAGCTGATGGAACATTTCCCACCCTAATGGAAAGGCATTTTATTCTCAGCCAAGTAGATCACCTCAAATAAACCACTGAAGACCCTTCATTTCCTTCGTACCTGCAATGGTTGTTTTGAGACTTCCTCGTCCGACGGAGCCTATTAGCTATGAGGCTTTTATATACCATTGGGCTGTTTTATTTTCCAAGGTAGACAATGCGTGCCGTGTTGTAAGAAAACAACAAAGATAAATGCATTCTAAAACTACTCGATAGGATTTTTCTCTCTTAATTTTCACTAGATGTGTGATAATAATGTAAAAATCGGGTGTTATCTGATAAAGATTTTTATATCATTACCTCACGTCTCAGATTAATTTTCTTTCTGATATTGATTGTAATTATCAGCTACTCTAGTTGTTATCCTGAACATTTATCAAATTACGCATAACGCTAATAATGATTAATAGTGATTCAATATCACGTTTAAGTTACATTGCTTTCAGCTTACGGGTGATGGCCATAGCTTTACATTGCCATAATCTCATCAGCAAGTGAATTAAATATAGTGAGTAGTTTAGACGGAACTCTCCCTTGAAGTGAGAGAGGCTTTCATGTCACAAAAGGCAATTGGCCTTTGCTACTATAGTCTGATGCGGATTTTCAACTGATATTTTCTCAGGTGATTTCAGGTTTTTAGATGAAATTGTGTATACGACGAAAGAGATGGTGTAGAACCGCTGAGATGTAGCATAACAAGTCACAGTGGAAACCCAGGAGTTCGAACCATTATTCCATATAATGTTAATATTCTTACTATTTCTATCGTCACTGCCGTTATGTTCTTATAGTATCATTACCGTTATCATAGATTGCCATTGGTGTTGTTTTTTTCTGTATTAATATATCTGTTGTGTACTATCATAATAGTTTTGCTATTTTGAATTCTATCCTCATTTCTATCAGAATTCTCATTATCACTACTGAAATATATATATTTTTTTTTTTTTTTTTTTTGGGGGGGGGTTAATGATGTAGTATCCACGTCATAATTTTTATTGGAATCACTTAAATGAAGTTAGTTATTAATCATTAATACTACAAAGGTGTGATGCATATCAGGAATCTGATCATCCAATTACTATCATACAGCAATGTAATCACTAAGTTTATACCATTAATATATATATATATATATATATAGATAGATAGATAGATAGATAGATAGATAGATAGATAGATAGATATAGATATATATTCCCAAATACATATAATAAAATCGTGCATTATCATATTGTTTAGCAACTATCAAAATGAAATGCAGTCTCAAATGCTTAACATGTTCACAATAATTGCAGAGGCTTCAGTGTAAACAAGAAAATCTAATTACACTCCTTTTGAAATCAAAATACTTCCCGAAAATGAAAATGAAATTCCTCTTTTCTTATCGTCCTACCATCAGTCTTCGAACTATCAACTTTGGATCTTTAAAGCTTTAGAAAGCCTTTTCCCTTACACCTTCCTCTGAAGGATAACACATGGTGTATACATCTGAGCGTCGGACACATCTGTTACTTGAGACGGCTTTCCCGCGGCTCGGTGAGAGAGGTCTCCCGGCGCCTTCTCCAGACCCAGTTGCTCTATTTCGTCCTTGGCTTCCTGGCTTAGGCTCAGACCCCAGCGCTCGTAGGTAAGGACTAGGTCGTAACCCACGCTCTTGCTGAGGTTCTTGTACACATGGTCGATCTGCCGTTGACGATCTTGTGCCAAATAGTTGGCTTCGTCGTCAGAAAGAGCTCGAGTTGTACGGTTGAGTTGACGGAACATTTCCCACCCTAATGGGAAGGCATGCTTGATCTCCATCAGGAACACCAACTGATCCCACACGTCTCCCTCGTCAAAAGTCATTCCATTGTCCACTTTATCAGCTGCTGTGACGTAAGTATTCTGCTCTTCCAATCTGTCACTATCAAACAGTTGCTCCTGAATGTACAGTGAAAATAAGTTGACTGTTGATTCGCTACCATAAGCATATGACCAATATTGCCACTGCTGGTAGTTGTGTCCAAGTTCATGCCAACTTACCCAGTCATAGGGAGTGCGATTATCAGCCATGTTAAAATACAAACGCCAAAACATAAGTGGAAATCCAGCGTGGGCTCCTCCAACTGTAATCTGAGTATCATTCACCAGCCATTGTTTACCGCGTGGTGGAGCTTCAGACTCATCAAAACCTGCAGCATAATTTAGCATTCCCATAATTTCCTCATAACGAGACATCAGTTCGTCAGGATTGGTTACTTTTCTTGCATCCTTTGTGGCAACAGCAACCACACATTTATCTGATTCCATTAGAGTCTGTGGAGCATCTCTCATTTTGATAGTTTCCCATTCTGCATTCGATGTCTGTCCATAGCGATAGTATGGCGCTTCGACCACGTTCGTGACATCAACATCAACTGTGAAATGTTCCCCTTCACTGAACATAAATATGATGTTGCCTCCATACTGACTCCTGATCTCAGTCAAACCTGGCTTGACATCGAATGTCTCAGACACTATGGGCATGCGTTTGTACTGTCCATTGATGACATTAGAAGACTTTGGTTGAAGCCAGTCAGTTTGTGCACCAATGCGAACAGTGATCTGCAGTGCTTGTGCCTCTGATAAAGTTTCAGGCAGAATAACCTGACACACGTCTCCCGCTGCTAGGTACAGCTCCGTGAGCTGCCAGTCTTTGGGAACTGTCATTCGGAAATCTCTGTCTTGTCCAAGTACAGATAGATCTAGAGTCACCTTCTTTGTAATTCTTGGTGTGCTAGCATCAACTGTTCCAGGAAAGGTAGCCACATCTCGAGGGTATGGAAGAGGATCAGACTTTGAACTCATATCATTTATTATTCCTCTAGCTATTTCCTGCTTGTATGTTGTCTCATCACTACCAGGGAATGGGTAGACTGCCGGTGGAGCTCCTTCTGGAATTGTTTTCAATTCCGAGAATTTCCACCACTTTTGATTGAGTCCATCGTGAGGAGGATACAACCAAACTTTTGTTCTTGGTTCTTCCCAGGGAACATCAAGAGCATATGAGCCAATCCTGAATCTCTCATATTCGTCCCAGGTCCAAATTGCAGTCGAATTACTACTATCTTCTAGTTTCACATCCCGAGTGCTGTAATCTGGACCAAGGCAGTAAGAGCGGTTCCCTGCCCACTGCCATGAGCCGCCGAAGGGGAACCAGCCCTCTTCCTTACTTCCACTACACTTCAGGAGTCCAACTTCAGCATCACTTGGCATAGAACCACGACGTACTGCGAGACACGTAGTGGTACTCTGACTGATGAGATATTCTGGTTCTTTGGTTTCCAGAGACTCAAACCACCATTTCTGGTTAAGGCCATCATGCATAGGATACAATGTGACTTGTGTCCTTGGCTCTGTCCATGGTACATCCAGAGCATATGACCCCAACAATATTCTCTCAGACTCATCATAGACCCAGGAAGCGGATGAATTGCTAGTGTTGCCTAGACCTACTTTGTTTGTGCCAGAAATCGGCTCCAGACAGTATGAGGAGTTTCCTCCCCATAGCCACTGGTCCCCAGACCTAGTCCACTGCTGTCCCTGGCTCCCATCATACGGGGCCATGCCGACCACGGCGTCATCAGGGCTTGATCCGCTCGTGACAGCCAAGCAAGTGTTGGTGCTCTGGTTCACGAGATACACGGTTTCCCCATCTTTGACGCCATACGTTATCGTCGGATTGTCTGAACGGGAAGAGTAATATATGGTTAGGCATTTAAGCTTCTTACACTCAAGACAGATAGAAGATTATCGGGAAAAGGGAATAATCGAGCCCTTTTGCAGTAGGGAAAAGTAAAATACAGTATTTTAAAGAATATCTACTGTGAAGCAATAGCACTCACATACCTGTCATGGTGACCTAGTTGCAGGTCTCGTTGGTCCCCAGTCTGATGAAGGACCAAACCTTTTCGAAAGTGTAAAGCGTTCGTTCGATGGAGAGCATTATATACTCCAATGAACCTTATCAGAATCATTGGATTGTGGAAGGTTATTTATGTATAGCAACTACTATCAGTGCTGATATCATTAGTATTCTTAGATATTGATACCGCATAAATTGCAATACAGTGATTGTAAGTGATAGTGAATGCGTGTGTGTGCATACACGCACACTCAGACACAGGCACACAGATACACACATATATATATACATATATATACATGTGTATGTATGTATATATATATACTTACATGCATATATATAAATATATATATACATATACATAAATATATATGTGTCAGTGTGTGTGTATATGTATCTATATATATGAATATGTAATATATATATATATATATATATATATATATATATATATATATATATATATATATATATATGTGTGTGTGTGTGTGTGTGTGTGTGTGTGTCTGTGTGTATGTGTGTATGTGTGTACCCATATGTGTATATATATATTCATACATACATTATGTATATACATGTATATGTATATATACATATATACACATACACATATATGCACATTAATAAATATTTGTATATATAATATATATATATATATATATATATATATATATATATATATATATATATATATGTAATGTATGTATGTATATATACACATATTTATGTATATACATACATCTATGAATATGTACATATATGTGTGTTATATATATAGATATGCACATATACGTACATATATTATATATACATATATATTTATATGCATGTAAGTATATGCAGATACATGCATACATACATACGTACACACAGAGACGCGCGCACACACATGTGTATATATATATATATATATATATATATATATATATATATATATATATATATATATATGTGTGTGTGTGTGTGTGTGTGTGTGTGTGTGTGTGTTGTGTGTGTGTGTGTGTGTGTCTGTGTGTGTCTGTGTGTGTGTTTTTATTGTATAGATGAATGGAGAATGCATTGAGAAAATAATATTAGCAAATGACAGACATTGTCATTCTGAAGCTATTAGCAGAATATAGGGCATGTGAGTCAAAAAGATTATATTATGTCTATCTCATTCATGTATATACAAGATTTTTCTAGATAGTTGCTCAATTTCATCCTTGGCTTCCTGGCTTAGGCTTAGCATTAGATTCCAGCGCTTGTTGGTAAGGAATGGTAGAATCCCACACTCTTGCTGAGATCTTTTCACATGGTCGATCTGCCATTGACGATCTCGTGCCAGATATTTGGGTTCGTCGTCAGAGAGAGCTCGAGTTGTGCAGTTGAGCTGATGGAACATTTCCCACCCTAATGGAAAGGCATTTTATTCTCAGCCAAGTAGATCACCTCAAATAAACCAGTGAAGACCCTTCATTTCCTTCGTACCTGCAATGGTTTTTCTGAGACTTCTTCGTCCGACGGAGCCTATTAGCTACGAGGCTTTTATATACCATTGGGCTGTTTTATTTTCCAAGGTAGACAATGCGTGCCGTGTTGTAAGAAAACAACAAAGATAAATGCATTCTAAAACTACACGATATGGTTTTCCTCTCTTGATTTTTACTAGATGTGTGATAATAATGTAAAAATCGGGTTATCTGATAAAGATTTTTATATCATTACCTCACGTCTCTGATTAATTTTCTTTCTGATATTGATTGTAATTATCAGTTATTCTAGTTGTTATCCTGAACATCTATCAAATTACGCATTTCAGCTTAGAGGTGATAGCCATAGCTTTATTTAACCATAATCTCTTTGATAATACTCATCAGCAATTGAATATAGTGAGTAGTTAAGACGGAACTCTCCCTTGAAGTGAGACAAGCTTTCATGTCACAAAAGGCAATTGGCCTTTGCTACTATAGTCTGATGCGGATTTTCAACTGAGATTTTTGTCAGGTGATTTCCGGTTTTTAGATGAAATTATGTATACGACGAAAGAGATGGTGTAGAACCGCTGAGATGCAGCGTAACAACTCACAGTGGAAACCCAGGAGTTCGAACCAGAAAACGGAGATGATCCGCCAATAGACAGAAAAGTTAATGATGGGCTACGGTTTTGCCTTGATGGACAGAAAGAAAGAAAAAGGAAAGAATGATGGACAGAAAGAGAACGAATGGATGAATAAAGGATTAAGGCAAAGAAAAAAATACCACATTAAAGTATTAGTTATTATAAATGATTTTGTTACTATATTTTATTATTCTTATTATTATCATTATTATTCTCATTATTCAGATGGTGCTAATAATTATGATGGTGATTAGTATTATTATTGTTGATTGCTATGACAATTATAATTTTATCAATGCTTCTATCGCTATCATCATCGTCATTATTATTATTACTATTATCATTATTATTAATATTATTATTATATTACTATTGCTACTATTATTATAGTTATCATTATTGTCATTACTTCCACTTATTATTGTTCTATTATTACTCCTTTCGTTACTATCATTTTGATTATATAATATCAACACTATTGATATCATTAGTATTATCATATTCATCACATTAGCACCATCATTACCCTAGAGGCAAATATAATGGACGATGGTTGCAATGGTTATATCACATATGTAATTATTTTAAGTAGGGAATAACAGACTGTTGTTGTATTCATAACAATATTTCTAATACACAAGCTTTCATAAA
>NW_020871035.1:61949-66949 GCF_003789085.1 Penaeus vannamei
TGTGTGTGTGTGTGTGTGTATGTGATATTTACTAATATCTTTCCTTTCCTGTCTGTCTGAACCTCCCTCCCTCCCTTTCCTTTCTCTCTCTCTTCTCTCTTCTGGCTCTCTCTCTCTCGTCTCTCTCTCTCTCTTCTCTCTCCTCTCTCTCTCTCTCTCTCGCTCTCTCTCTCTCTCTCTCTCTCTCTCTCTCTCTCTCTCTCTCTCGATCCTTCGATTCCTAAATCTCAGACTCTCCTCGAGCGCCCGTCTTTCCTGGAGTCTTAATTATCTATTTATTCTCAAGGAATGTTTACCGCCTCCTAAGAGACGAAATGGACCTTTCATACTTTCTGTGTAGATCCTTTAATCGACTTTAGTTTTTCTTTTTACTTACCTGCGAAGAGTGTTTTGAACTAGACAAGGGTTGTTTTGCAGTTCATGCTATGTGCTGAATATATACATACATATGGGTTAGAAAATTCACAATACATTAACTTGGTGCCTTATGATACAGTGAAGTATCTTGATACCATACATATGTGTAGAAATTCACAGTACATAAACTTTGGGTGCCTGATGTACTGGTGTATATATTCATACATATGTGATTAAAAATCACAATACAATTACTTGGGTGCCTTATTGACGTGAAATACTATAATACATATGTGTTAGATTCACAGTACTAAACTTGGTTGCCTTATGTACGTGAAATATATTCAACATAATAGGTTAGAAAAATTCGAGCAATACATTAACTTTGGGACCTTACATGTACGATGAATATATACATACATATGTGTTAGAAAAAATCACAAATACATTAACTTGGTGCCTTATGACGTGAATATATACATACATATGTGTTAGAAAAATTCACAATACATAAACTTGGTGCCTTATGTACGTGAATATATTCATATGTGCCGACTCCTGTGATACGCAAGTATTTTTATTTGACGAGACAAGTATCACTATGCGTCTGTCTCAGCATAAAGACGCTGTATTCTGATGTGACGCAACATGCAAACGCCCTCCTCTGCCATGCACGTGGGACACAGGGCGACATCAGTATGGGCATTGTTCAGCGTGTGCGCTGTGCTTTTCCCTCCGCTGGTGCCATTGCCGCAGGGCTGGTGGAATCTTCCTTAATCAAGCTGCTAGATTTTTAATTGTTTTAATTTCTAATTTGAACGCGCGGCGATTTTCTCCCTGCGACAAGTCAGCTCAGCTTCCCGTTTTATCCTCTCCTTCGCCATTATGCCAAATACCCTTCGGATAATCGCCTGACCTTCGACACCTGACCTGACCTTCCTCGCTTTCTTCACTTGTCTCACCGTGCCCGTGTTTAGACACACGCTTACACACACAACACACATATTATAGATAGATGAAGATAGATAGGATAGATTAGATAAGATATGAATATAGTATATAGATATATACACACAATAAATCTATATATGGCATATATATAGAACATATATATATATATAATTATATATATATATATATATATCCTATAATTTATATCCTATGTGTATATATATGTGTCCGAGTGTATGTGTATGTGTTGTGTGTGTGTGCTGTTCGAACCTGTGTGTTGTGTGTGTTGTGTGTGTGGTGGTGTGTGGTGTGTAGGATGTATATAATATATATACCCGTATACCCACCGTGTTTGAGTATATATAATATATATATATATATATATATATATATATATATATATATATATATATGTATATATGTATGTATATATGTATATATATATACATCTATGTGTGTAGGTAGGTAGGTAGATAGACAGACTCCATATGTGTCTATACATTGTATGGGATTATTTTCTCCTCTTTTGCAACCCTAATCAGATTTACGAAGGACAGTTGTTTAGCAGAAAGCCGCTCGCTCTGTAGGTAATCAGATTTCTTCCGCGCAATGCCGTGCTCTCGCTCTCTTTAGATCGCTAACTGGAAATACACACATACGTATATGTACACACGACCACCCACATGTGCGTGTTTATGTATATACTCATAGACATATTTTTTTCTGACTCGCATAAATGCATTCATAGGCATATGTTTACATAAGCATACCTAAATAATTCATACACATACGTGAATAATTATTTACATACATAATCATTTGCATGTATACATAAACGTACGTACACTCAACACCACACACTTATAAAAATAACCACGGAAAAGAACATATAACCATGTACATACACATACACAGACAAACAACTACGCACATACACATAGTACCATGTAAAAACACATATAACGACGATAATGCACATACAGCAATATACACTTACAAACACACACATACACATACACACTCACATCCACATACACTCATTACACACACATATACACACATACACACGTTACACACACATACACACATTATACACACGTACACAGGCACACAGCCACGCACATACCAGACCCTTTGCAACATAATCAACATGGACTTGCATGTAGCGGCCACTCGACATGGCGGACCTCCAATATGGCTCGCGGGCAGTCATTAAGGAATCTGTGTATTAAGCCTGCAGACGTACGTGTGTTGTGTGTTTTGCGTGTATTTGTTTGTTGTGTGTGAGTGTGTGTTTGTTTGTGTATGTGTGTGTTTTATTGTTGTTTGTGTGTGAGTGTGTTGTGTTTGTCGTGTGTTTGTGTGTATGGTGTGTGTTTTCATTTTGTGTGTGTGTGTTTTGTTGTGTTGGTATGTGAGTGTATTTGTCTGTTTGTTTGTGTGAGTGTCTGTTTGTTGTTTGTGTGAGCTTGGAGTTGTGCGTGTGTGGTGTATGTGCGTGTTTATACCGTATATGTTCTTTTTCTTTGTATGTATGTGTCTGTGTGCGTGTAAACCTAACTGAACGACACACACAAAAAACGTCTTCCTCCTCCTCCCTTTCCTCCTTCCCTCCCCTCCTCCTCCCTCCCCTCCTCCTCCTCCTCCTCCTCCTCCTCCTCCTCCTCCTTCCTCCTCCTCCTCCCTCCTCCTCATCCATCCCCTTTCCATCCACCCATTCCCCTCCCCTCTTCCTCCTCCTTCCCTACACCTTCATTCTCCCTTCTCCCTCCTCCTTCTCCTCCTCCTCCCTCCTTCTCCCTCATTCTCTTCCCCCTCATTTTCCCGCCCTCCTTCCCCTCCCTCATCCTTCCCCTCACTCTCCCTCATTCTCCAACTCTCTCATTTTTTCTTCCTCATCCTCCCTCCTTCCCCTTACTCTCTCATTCTCCCTACTCCCCCCTCACCCCTCCCCTCCCCCTCCCCTCCTCCCCCCTTCACTCTCCCTCAATCTCCAACCCCCTCCCCTCCTCCTCCTTCCTTCTCCTCCTCCTTCCTCTCACTCTCCTCCTCCTTCCCCTCCCCCTCCCTCCTCCTCCTCCTCCTCTCCCTCCTCCTTCCCCTCACTCTCCCTCATCTCCAACTTTCCCCTCCCTTCGAGTGTGTCAGTTATTCGAATTCACGGCCGAGATAAAACGATTAAGCGGTGGTCACAGCTGGGTCCTCGAGATGGTCCTCGAAATACTCCGATTCTAAGTCGGAGGTCACCCTTGGGACACACACTCCGAGGACCAGATGCGCCTCGATGTTGAGTTTGAGGGCGAGAGTAACGACTTGAGTTTCGAGGATGAGCTGTGAATGGGGGGGGGGTGCTCGATGGAGGGGGGTGAGGGATAGGGGGGGGTGATAAGGAAGAAAGCGAGGACGTGGGTGATAAAGAGGAGGAGGAAGAGAGACAGAGAGACAGAAGGGAAAGAGAGAGAGAGAAAAGCGAGGATACTAGAGAAAAAAAAGGAGGGGAGGGGAAGAGGAGAGGGAGGGAAGTGAGAGAGACAGAAAGAGAAGGAAGATAGGTAGAAAAAAGAGAGAAGAGAGGGAGAGAGAGAGAAGAGAAAAGAGTAAGAGAGAGAGAAGCAGAGAGAGAAAGAGAGAAGACGAAAAGAGAGAGAGAAAGAGAGAGAAAAAAAGATAGAGAAAGTGAGAGACAGACAGACAGACAGAGACAGAGAGAGAGAGAGAGAAAGAGATAGAGAAAGTGAGAGAAAAAAAAAAGACGTTTAAGTGCGATATAGTCAAAGGAAGAGGAGGAAAGAATGGAGCGTAGAAAGACAACAGACAGGAATATACTTGCAAAATGCGCCACAACAAATTATTCCTTCAACACAAAATCCTCGCTTTGAGTGAGATTACGTTGTAGCACTCGTGTCATCTGTTGAATTCATAGAACATCACTGTATATCTCAACATGGAAAAATACGTTTCAATTTTTTTAGCTTGAAAAGCATATGAAAGAGACAGATATATGTATATATGTAGTTGTTAGATTGATAGTTTTGTTTTGTTGTTGGAGTTAGTATAGTTGTGTTAATGTTATAGTTGTTGTAGTTGCTGTTTTATTGTTTGTAGTTGTTGTTGTTTTTAGGTTGTTGTAGTGTTTGTTGTTTAAGTTGTTGTTGTTGTAGTTGTTGTTGTTGTTTTGTTAATGTTGTTTGTTAGTTGCTGTTGTGTAGTTGTATGTTATACTTGTTGTTGTAGTTGCTGTTGTAGTTGCGTTTATGTTGTTGTAGTGCTGTGTAGTTGTCGTTGTATGGTTGTTGTTTTATAGTTTTGTTGTAGTTGTTGTTTTGTAGTTGCTGCTTGTTTTGTTGCAGTTGTTGTTGTTGTTAGTTGTTGTTGTAGTTGTTGTTACAGTTGTTGTTGTAGTTCTTGTTATAGTTATTGTTGTGGTAGTTGTTGTAGTTTCTGTTGTAGTTGTTATTATAGTTGTTGTACTTTTTATAGTTGTTGTAGTTGTTATAGTTGTTGTAGTTGCTGTTGTAGTTATTGGTATAGTTGTTGTATTTGTTGTAGTTGTAGTTGTTTGTGTCGTTGTAGTTGTTGTTTGTTGTTGTAGCTGTTGCTGTAGTTGTTGTGTTTTGTTGTTTGTTGTGTTGTAGTTTTGTTGTTGTTGTGTTGTTGTTTTGTTGTTGCAGTTGTTGTTTGTTGTATTTGTT
>NW_020871035.1:76949-84449 GCF_003789085.1 Penaeus vannamei
GCATAGAAAGTAAAATTTTGGAACATGTGATGCTTTTGTTTTTGCGTTTGTTTGTTTGTTGTTGTTGCCACTGCTGTTTATTTGTGTTTTTTTTTTATTAGAGTTGTATTGTTGTTTTTACTGTGTTTGTTATCGATGCTGATGTTGTTATTGTTTTTTTATTGTTATTGCTGTTGTTAATGTGTTTGTTATTGTTATTGGTGTTGTTATTGTTCTTTCTGTGTTTATATTGTTATTGATGTTACTGCGTTTGTTGTTATGTTGTTTGGTATAATTATTGATGTTTTTGTTGTTACTGCGTTTGTTTTTGTTATGATGTTATTTTCTTTCTATTTTTGTTGTTTTATGTTCTTACTGCGCGTGTAATTGTTATTGGTGTTATTATTGTCATTGGTTTGTTATTGTATTGTTATGCTGGTGTTATTTTGTGTTGTGATTGTTTTTTGTTGTTGTTTTTTTTTCTTTACTCTTAAACGTAAACAAATAAGCTTTTAGTTGATTGCTGCAATCAATTTCATTCTCGTGTCTCTGTTGTGTGATAATTACCCAAAGTTAGTCTTTTTCATAGCTCGGAAAATGTTTTGCTTTTTGCGTTACCTTTATATCAGACTTTAAGATATTCTTTACCTATTTCAGGTTGAAAATGTGAAATATATCGCGCTCACGAAATGATTAACCTAAGAAAAAAAGTGATAAAAGTCGTTTATAAATTTTCGAAAGGGTGCGTCTTTTTTCTTTTTTTTTTTTTTTTTTTTTTTTTTTACTCTTAGCGTCACAACTGAACAGCTTCACGAGACCTGAAAACAATTTAGTATAACGTTACAATTCACTTAAGTCAAATTCCTTTTAAATCATTCTTCTTTGAGAAAAAAAAACGTAAATGTTGCAACAAAACAGCCATAGGATTAAAAACGTATTTTTATTTTTATGTATCCATGGTGATGATGATTTAGAAAGAGCAGCTATGTATCTTGATCCTGTAATATTATTCAGGTTTTGAAAATTATTAAGTCCAACATCTATTATGTTATATGCATAAGGGTACCTTTTTTCTTTTCTTTTCTGACCTTTTTCATATAGAATTTTAAATCCTTTATATTTGTTTTAAGCAATTACTTACTAATTATATTGTAAATACTTTCTTTTTTGGTAATAGATATTTTTCTTTACCTTTTATCAAAAGAAAAATAGATATAAGATTAAAGAATGTAAATAATAAAAAAAGCCAAAATGTTTTTGCACCTTCCTCAAAAAAAAAAAAAATCATAACTAAAAGGTAACATTCATTTTCTTTTCTCTTTCCTTTTTTCCCTAAAGTGTATAAACGTGTCGCAGCATCTCGCGAGACATCTCCGTAAATGGAAAGACACCCCCCGCCCCCCCACCCCCCAAAAAAAAAAAAAAAAAAAAAAAAAAAAAAAAAAAAAGACACCCCCTCCCCCCCCCCAAAAAAAAAAAAGTAAAAAAAAAAAAGTTAAAAAAAGGAAAAAAAAAAAAAAAAAAAAGTTAAAAAAAGAGAGGCACTTCAAGAGAATTTCCGTCGGTAATCAAATATGCAAGAGACGAAGAGGCGCGAGAGAGGTGGTGTCGCAGCCGGTAATGCAATGTTGCTATCACTGCATAAACAATAAGGGGTGGGGGGCGGGGAGGGAGGGGGGGGGGAGGTTGAACATTAAAGGTGGATTTGCGTCGCTTTTCGCAAGCAAGGTGGTAACGTAAGAAGAATGAGAGAGAGAGAAAGAGGGAGGAGAGAGAGGAGAGAGAGAGAAGAGAAGGGAGAGAAGGGAGAGAGAGAGAGAGAGAGAGAGAGAGAGAGAGAGAGAGAGAAGGAGAGAGAGAGGAGGGAGGAAGAGAGAAAGGGAGAAGGGGGGAGAGAGGGAGAGAGAATGGAGGTAGATGTAGGAAGGGGGAAGTAGAGAGACGTAAGTAAAAAGGTAAAGAGATAGGTAGAGAGGCTAGATAAGTCAGATAAGACAGATAGATGAGTAGATAGATAAATAAGTAGGTATATATAAATAGATAGATGGGTAGACAGAGATAGATAGGTTGGTAGAAGATAGACAGAATAGGTACATGACACACTCGCAGTAAATCTCAAATCCCTCCCCTCCTCCCCCCCCCCGCCACCCCCCCCTCTGCCCCGTCGCTGAAAGACGTCCATTATCAAATCAAACAAGATTTAGAGCCTTCCAACCCCCCCCCCCCCCTCCAACACCCCCCCCCCCTGAAGAATAAGATCCCACCAAAATATGAAATCCTCTCATCTCTCTCTCTCTCTCTCTCTCTCTCTCTCTCTCTCTCCTCTCTCTCTCTCTCTCTCTCTCTCTCTCTCTCTCTCTCACCCTCTCTATCTCTATCTATCTATCTATCTCTCTCTCTCTCCCCCCTCTCTCCCTCTCTCTCGTCTCTCTCTCTCTGACTCTCTTTCTCTCTCTCTCTCTCTCTCTCTCTCTCTCTCTCTCTCTCTCTCTCTCTCTCTCTCTCTCTCTCTCTCTCTCTCTCTCTCTCTCTCTCCTCTCTCTCTCTCTCTCTCTCTCTCTCTCTCTCTCTCTCTCTCTCTCTCTCTCTCTCTCTCTTCTCTCTCTCTCTCTCTCCTCTCTCTCTCTCTCTCTCTCTCTCTCTCTCTCTTCTCCTCTCTCTCTCTCTCTCTCTCTTCTCTCTCCTCTCTCTCTCTCTCTCTCTCTCTCTCTCTCTCTCTCTCTCTCCTCTCTCTCTCTCTCTCTCTCTCTCTCTCTCTCTCTCTCTCTCTCTCTTCTCTCTCTCTCTCGCTCTCGCTCTTCGCTCTCGCTCTCTCTCTCTCTCTCTCTCTCTCTCTCTCTCTCTCTCTCTCTCTCTCTCTCTTCTCTCTTCTCTCTCTCCTTCCTCTCCCTCTCTCGAAAAAAAAAACACTTACATGAGATATTTCGTATTTTACAAGACATGTCTAAGACGTGTTTCGCCGCCGATCTTGGGAGATTCCAAGATTCCTGTTCTCGCAGCATCCGACACATCTCGGGAGCATAAGGAGGGGGGGGGTTGTAAGAGCATTATGAAAAGATGAGGGATTGGGTGTGGAATAAAGAGGATGGCGGATGTGGGTGCTGTGTAGAGGGTGGAGATGTGGGTAGAGAGGTGGGAGATGGAGGGTGGAGTGTGATTGATGGAGGTGGAGTGGAGAGTGGAGGTCAAAGGTGGAGGTGGAGGTTGAGGGGGTAGAGATTGAGGAGGAGGTGAGGTGGAGGGTGGAGAGATGGAGGGAGTGGAGGTGGAGGTTGAAGGGGGTAGAATGGAGGAGGAGGTGGAGGTAGAGAAGGTGGAGGCAGAGATGTAGGTGGATGTGGAGGTAAAGGTTGAGAGGAAGATGAAACGTGACGAAGAAGAAAAAGGAAAGGAGGAGAAAGTAAAATAAGAAAGTAATGTAGGAGATGAAATGAAGTGTGATAAAGATAGCGAAGGAGGGAAGAAGAAAAAAGACAAAGAGAAAACATAAAGCAAGGTAAAGATGAAAAAGAAGGGAGTAAAGGAGGGAGACAAAATAAAGCGCGATATAAAAGAAGATGGAGAAGAGATAGATAGAGATAAGACGGACATGATAAAGATGAGGAAGAAGGAAGGAAGAGAAAAAAAGTGTGATAAAACAGAGAAGGAAGAGAGAGAAGACTGAAGAGAGAGACAAGATAAAGTGTGATAAAGCGAAGAAGAGGAAGGAATGAGGAGAACGATGGAATAAGAGGAGGTGTGATAAAGTAAGAATGGAAGGAGAGTAAAAAATACAGAATGAAAAAGGGGAAGGAAAGAAATGAGAAGAAAGAAAGTAAAAAAACTTATGAAAATAGAACCATATTGCCATTAGCATTATCTTAATTATTGTTATCATTATTAACATGATTATTTTTATCATCGTTAACTTGATTATTCTTATTATTACTATCAACATATCGTCATCTTTACTATTATCATTAGTACTATCATCATTGTTATTGTTAATGATAATAATAAGGATAATAATATCATTATTATTATCATTATCATTGCTATCACTATTATTACTATTATTATCTTCTTTATTATTATCACTATTATTTCATTATATTCATATTATCATCATTACATTATCATTATTATCATTATCATTATTATCATTATCATTATTATCATTATCATTATTATCATTATCATTATTATCATTATCATTATTATCATTATCATTATCATCATTATCATATATATTATCATCATTATCATTATCATTATTATTATCATCATTACTAATAGAGAGCAAGACAGACACAGAAACATACGGACTGATAATATAATCACAAATCTCACATCCGATAACATGCTCGCTTCCCCTTTAAGAAAACCGACGCCATTGCATTCGCTATCAAAAATCCCTAAAAAAAAAAATACACACACATATTACATTCTCTATCAAAAATACTTTTAAAAAAATACACACACACATACATCCAATCTCTCCAGCCCACCAGAAATATGCACGAGAGAAGCCATTGCAGTGTTCGACAAGATCTTCCACGACGACCCAAGGCTGACGGGAGATTACAAGGCGGGAGAAATTTGGCGGGAAAAATTTGGCGGGAAAAAGACGTGGCGGAGATGGGTAGGGGGGGTGGATGTGGAGAGAGAGGGGGAAGGGGGTGGAGGAGGGGAGGTGGAAAGAGGGGTGGAGGAGGGGAGGGGTGGAGGAGGAGATGGAAGAGGGAAGGGGGAAGGGGTGGAGGAGGGAGGTGGAAGGGGTGGATGGTGGAAGAGAGGAGGGGGAAGGGTGGAGGGGAGGTGGAAGGATGGAAAGAGGGAGGGGGAAGGGTGGAGGATGGGAGGGAAGAGGAGCGGTGGAAGGGGTGGAGGAGGGTAGGTGGAAAGAGGGGCGGGGGAAGGGGGAAGGGGTGGGGAGGTGGTTAGTATGACTAGATTAGATGTCAGACTTCCCCTTTTCCTCCTTTCACTCACACATAGACATACACGAACATTAGATTTATATTTCCTTAGGTTTCAGATAGAGAAATAGATAACAAGGTTAGTTCTTCGTTCCCGTCGAATGATATATCTTCTTGAGGTCCTTCTTTTCTTTTTCTTTCTTTTCCTTTTCTTCCTGTACGTGCTAGTTCGGCAGATTTTCAATGTGCAATGAATATGCCCAAGTTTGCGACATCTTCCGAAATTGACTTTTCCAGATGAAGGAGGAAGAAAATCCCGTTTTCTTTGTGTCTCATTCCACGATAAGGGGAGACAAAAATAAAAAAAAATCAATCAATCCAAACCCATAAAACGGCTGAGCCATCAAACCATATGAATCCCTGATGCAGAAAAAAAAGAGAAAAGTGATATAAAACTTCAGATTTTATTGCTGCCAGGCTCAACGTCTTAAAAATTGAATGTCAGCAGCAACTGAAGAAGAAAGATCATAAAGAAATGAAGATGGCCAATACATCTGCTGATTCCCTAAGCTGACCGCCAGAGCATGTCGGTGCAAGGAATCGGTCATGAGTCTGTGAAACCGTATTTTTCTTGGGGTGCTTTTCATTCTGTCTCTCTCTTTGTGTCTGTCTGTCTTTCTTTGTCTTTCTTTTTCGTCTCTCTCTTTTTTTCTTTTTTTCTGTTTTTCTCTCTCTTTCTCTCTCACTCTCTCCCTCTCTTTCTTCTCTCCCTGTCTGTCTGTCTCTCTCTCTCTCTCTCTCTCTCTCTCTCTCTCTCTCTCTCTCTCTCTCTTCTCTCTCTCTCTCTCTCTCTCTCTCTCTCTCTCTCTTTCTCTCTCTCTCTCTTTCTCTCTCTCTCTCTCTCTCACCTCCTCCTCTCCTCTCCCTCTCCTCCTCTTCCCTCTCCCTCTCCCTCTCTCATCCCTCCTCTCTCCTCTCCCTCTCCCTCTCCCTTCCTCTCCCCTCCCTTTCCCTTTCCCTTTCCCTCTCCCCTCCTCCTTTCCTCTCCTTCTCTATCTCTCTCTTCCACAGATCATACTTGAGGAATTGCCAATAGTGGTGAAATTCCCGTCTAACATGTTAAACGCGGCGGCAATTCCCTTAGATTTATGTCGCAATATATATCCGTTGCAAGGCTTGGCAAAACGACAATATTTCATTCTCCATTTTGGGATTTTGATAGCTGAGAGAGGTCTGGAGAAGAAATTGGGAATAATGAAAGTGATATTAGCAGCGTATAAAGTGATTATGCTATTTATGATGAAGTGAGATTCGAACTTATTGCTTCGTGGTTCATTGGGGTCAAGAACAATGTGTGATTTTTTTTTTTTTTTTTTTTTTTTTGTGTGTGAAGTTTCGTGCATATTTATGGCCGATTATATTATTTAATGGGGTAGAAAATGGTTGGAGAGGTTGCTGTGTTTTATGGTTTGTAATATGAATTATCTCCAGACTATTAAAAAAAAAAAAAAAAAAACTGACGTGCAGTGGTATTTACGACCCTTCGTCTCTCGCGAAATTCTCAATGTACATTTTTTTTTTTTTTTTTTTTTTACATCACGTGCCTAGCGGTTTTAATGCCTGTTCTTTATCTGTTTGTTTTAACTGTCATATATTCAACTATTTCTTTTTTTTTTTTTTTAGTGACTTCTGAAACTGCAACTGCACAAAGTTACCAATCTCGATTCCTTTTCTAATTTATATACTAAGTTACATTCAAATAACAAACGATTTTCTTTACGTATTTTGTTTGGAACATTTTACCGTTTATTACATTGTCGCTTTTACTATTCCTAGCAAGCACTGGCAGGTGTAGTGTAAACAAATTGCGTAACTAAACAAAAAAATATATTGTAAAATGGACAACTAAATTATCTAATGCAATGTTCTAGATGTACGGACTGGAAGCAAAATAAAAATATAGGTGCTGTGAGTACAAAATAACACTGACATAATAAGACATACAGTAATAATATATATATATATATATATATATATATATATATATATATATATATATATATATATATATATATATATATATATATATATATATATATATATATATATATATATATATATATATATATATATATATATATATATATATATATATATATATGTGTGTGTGTGTAGTGTGTGTGTGTGTGTGTGTGTGTGTGTGTGTGTGTGTGTGTGTGTGTGTGTGTGTGTGTGTGTGTGTGTGTGTGTGTGTGTGTGTGGTGTGTGTGGTGTGTGTGTTCTACGTAGTTATATACCCCTCTGACCAGGCCAGTTCACACAAGTTAAGGAACTGGAGCGAGCAAGACCTACAACAGTCGAGGAGAACCTACATAGTCTCTGCTCGTCCTCGAAACTTGTCGAATGATATTATGCATTTATAATATCGCGAAAAAAAACTCATAATAATAATAAATAAAACATTTTATCTTACTTCTCCAAAAGGTTACGAACGACATTCCCATTTTTCTGTTTTTTATTTGGAGGGGGGGGGAGGATACGTGTACATTTAGAAACGTGTAGACTCATGTAATATGGAATACATTGCGTCGAAAATACAGGTGAGATTGGCCTCGTATGAATA
>NW_020871035.1:91949-101949 GCF_003789085.1 Penaeus vannamei
AAAATTGCCTTTTGGGGAAGTCGGGAGAAAAGCCTGCGCCGCCGTCTCGATACAGCACATTTTCTTCCTTTCTTTTCTTCTCTTTTTTTTTCCCTTTCCAAGAGGTCGCCTTGGCCGGGTAGCGTGAAACCGGCCAGCAAGAATAACCTCTGACCCAGTTTCGGAGAGGAAGAAGGGTCACCGGATGGACCTCGGAATGGAAATGTTATTGGCTCGGGAGGCGGGCGGTTGTGGTCGGCAGTAAGGGGCTTAGGATTTGGTTGTTATTGTTGTTATTGTTGGTGTTGGTCGTTGTGATCACATTTTGTTTATCATCGTAATTATAATTATTGTTGTCCATTGTTATTTTCATTATCCTTTCAATTTGACACGTCACTGTTAGTTTTACCAATGTTATTACTATTACTACTACTACTAACACTGTTGTCATAATTATTCGTAAATCCGCTGCCACCATCATTCCATATAATTACTATTACCTTTATCATTGTCATCATTATCACTTACTCTACCTATCTTTAGGGACTATCAACTATTTGGGTGACTATTTCTGCTATTGGTATTTTGTTATTACCATCAGTAATACTAGTACCACAAACCGGTATTATCCTTAGTACTATCATGATTACTGTTTTAGTTAGTACCATGATAATTATAGTTATTGTCATTATATTTGTTGTTACAACTACTAATGCTGCTATTGTTGTTATTACATTACCATTACTTTTCTTAACATTATTACTAAACATTTATTACTGTGGCAATTATCATTGTCATTATTGTTATTACTATCATTATGCATCATTGTGATAATTATTTATATAATCATTATTATCATTATTATTTATTATTATCATTATTATTTTTTATTATCATTATTGATATAATTATCATCATTATCAATATTAACAGTTTTATCTTTTCATTATTATTATCAATTTTATTACTATTATTATTATTATCATTATTACTATTATTACTTTATCATTGTGTTCAATATTATCCTCATCATCATTAATGTTATCATTATTATTGTTATTATTGATATTATTATAATTGTCATTGTTATCATTGTTCTTATTATTATCATTAGCGTTATTATAATAATAATAATTATTATTATTTTATTATTATTATTATTATTATTATTATTATTATTATTATTATTATTATTATTATTATTATTATTATTATTATTATTATTATTATTATTATTATTATTATTATTATTATTTATTATCAGTATCATTATTATTAAGGTTATTGTTACCATCACTATTAGTATTGTTATTATTATAATTATCATTATCATAATTATCATCACCAGCGTCATTACAATTATTATCATTATCATTTTCATTAATATTCTATCATTGTTATAATAGCAATGATTATTTTCGTCATCATTATTATTATTGTTATGATGAGAATGATAACTAGTAGTAGTAGTAGTATAATTTTATAATTATCATTTTTATCATTATTATTATTATTATTATTATTGTCAATATCTAATTATTTATCATTATCATCACCATTATTATTATTACTATTGTAATCATTATTATCACAATTGATATTTGTATTACTATTATCATCATTGTTATCATTACTTCCTTTCATTATTTCCGTTATCATTATTATCATTATCATCCTCATGTCATCAGCCTTATCATTATCATCACCATCATATCATTCCTACATCACTGTCATCATTTATATTGTTATATTGATATCAATATTGTTATTACGAAAATCCTCAATGTCATAATAACTCGCATTATCATCATTTTGTCGGCGCTTCATATTTTGTTCAGAATTTAAAAGTTTAAACACTTCTGACAGTTACACATAAGGCAATACAAACAGAAGGCGCCAGTAAGTTAACAGCTTGTCAGAAACAGCTGGAAATGATTAAGAAAACGTGTTAATTAAATCTCAGTCTAACACAATTTCTACGATGTTATGCCCCGTAATTACGATGATTGAATAATTGTGCATATCTTGCGGAATTCTGGTTTTATTTTTATTTTTTCAATAAGAATATTGATAAACAATGTTATAAATCTTAACACACTTATTGATATAGTTTCAAAGACTCCATGTGCTTTTATCATAGTTTACGTCTAAATTTTCTAAAGAGAAAACGAAAATATGATCATGTAGAGAAAATTTATTTTTAGGATAAACTATTGTGTTTATAAATTTCAACATGTAGACATTGATTATGCTCTATTATGTATATGCGATAAGTTAGGATTAGGACATAATAGCACACTTTTCTGCAGTATGAAAGTCCAAAAATAAATATATCATTTATATGAATATATTTTCGTTTTCATTCTGATTATATTGTTTATCGTAATACTCATGGCTGCCTATTTCATTATTTTCATTCCATATATGATATAAAGAAAATGGAACGGTTACTATGATAAGACAAATATTATAGCGATCTGGAGGACGCTGAAGGTAATATGATGATAATAGAGATAATTATCATCGTAAAAAGAGTACAGATGTTATCATCAACATCAACACCATCATCATCATCCTTATTAATACTACTAATAATCATTGTTGTTGTTGCTATATTACAGTATGATGAAAAAAGATATATATATGTATAATATAGTATATATATATATATATATATATATATATATATATATATTATATATTATATATATATATATATTATATATATATATATATATATTCAATCATGCAAGGGGCTTTTGCCCTCATAGTTTTAATCTCTAATTTTTTTTTACATTTTGATATTCTATTCTTGTCTCTGCTAAGCCCAAAATCCTGCCTGACATGATTTCCATCAACACCGCCTCGCTGACAGCCTTTCGCCGCTGTTCTCCTAACACCACTGGTCCGGTGAGTGTCCATCTGTTTTGGAATAACAGACAGGAAGAAAAAAAGAACTTTTCACCATCATAACGTCAGTGGTACTTTTTATCAATTAGATTATACAGATAAAAACAATTTCGCACTGCAATAGATGTTACTCTCTCAGCTCGGCAAAGACACGCCTCCATCTCCACCGCCTTCAGCACCCCCGCCCTGGCCGCCGCCGTCGCCTCCGCCGTACCTTCCCCTCCCGAACCTGTTCATTACGAGATGAGCGACTTCATCCCCTGCCAGAGGACGGCCGCTTGAGCAACGTTGTCGTCTCTCCCCTTCTGCAGACGGCCGCCTCACCTATCCAGAGCCCTTGGTCTGCGTTCCTGTGGCGTCCTCGCTCTTCGTCGGTTCTTCCTCCTTCATGAAGTCCATGCCGAATGTGGCGTCCCCCCCTTCCGCGCCTCCTTCAGCCATGAGCTCCCCTTCCACCGTGAGAACGCCAGCGACCATGGGCATTCCGCCGTACATAGCCTCCTGCAGCAGCGCCTTATACCTGCTTCCCCTTACTCCATGCAGTCACCTCCTGCAGCAGCGCCATCCCTTCTCCTGCAATCACCACCTGCAGCAGCGCCTTATACCTGCTTCCCCTTACTCCATGCAATCACCTCCTGCAGCAGCGCCCTTATGCCTGTTCCCCTTATCCATGCAATACCACCTGCCATAACCTTACTCCATGCAATCACCATGCAGCGCCTTATACCTGCTTCCCTTTACTCCATGCAATCACCACTGCAGCAGGCCTTATACCTGCTTCCCCTTACTCCATGCAATCACACCTGCCAGCAGCGCCTTATACCTGCTTCCCCTTACTCCATGCAATCACCCCTGCAGCAGCGCCTTACCTTACTCCATGCAGTCACACCTGCAGCAGCGCCTATACCTGCCTTCCCCTTACTCCATGCAATCACCACCTGCAGCAGCGCCTTATACCTGTTCCCCTTACTCCATGCAATCACCCACCTGCAGGCAGCGCCTTATACCTGCGTTCCCCTTACTCCATGCAATCACCACCTGCAGCAGCGCTTATGCCGCTTCCCCTACCTGTGTGCAGCGCCTATGCCGGCTTCCCCTTACGCAATCTGCAGCAGCGGCCTTATGCCCGGTTCCCCTTCTCCATGCAATCACACCTGCAGCAGCGCCTTATGCCCGTTCCCTTACTCCAATGCAGTCAAGCGCCTTATCCCTGCTTCCCCTTACTCCATGCAGCAACCTGCAGCAGCGCCTTATGCCTGCAGCTGCAGCGCGCCTTATGCTGCTTCCCTTACTCCATGCATCACCACCTGCAGCAGCGCCTTATGCCTGCTTCCCCTTACTCCATGCAGTCACCACCTGCAGCAGCGCCTTTAGCCGCTTCCCCTTACTCATGCAGTTCACCACCTGCAGCAGCGCCTTATCCTGCTTCCCTTACTCCATGCAGTCACCTCCTGCAGCAGCGCCGCCTTACCTCCATGCAATCACCACCTGCAGCAGCCGCCATACCTGCCTTACTCCATTCACCACCTGCAAGCAGCGCCTGCTTCCCCTTACTCCATGCAGTCACCTCCTGCAGCATGCGCCTTATGCCTGCTTCCCCTTACTCCATGCAGTCACCACCTGCAGCAGCGCCTTATACCTGCTTCCCCTTACTCCATGCAGTCACCTCCTGCAGCAGCGCCTTATACCTGCTTCCCCTTACTCCATGCAGTCACCTCCTGCAGCAGCGCCTTATACCTGCTTCCCCTTACTCCATGCAGTCACCTCCTGCAGGCAGCGCTCTTTATTGCCTGCTTCCCCTTTACTCCAGCAGTCACCACCTGCAGCAGCGCCTTATACCTGCTTCCCCTTACTCCATGCAAGTCACCTCCTGCAGCAGCGCCTTATGCTGGTCCCCTTACTCCATGCAGTCACCACCTGCAGCAGCGCCTTATGCCTGCTTCCCCTTACTCCATGCAGTCACCTCCTTGCAGCAGCGCCTTATGCCTGGTTCCCCTTACTCCATGCAGTCACCACCCTGCAGCAGCGCCTTATACCTGGTTCCCCTTACTCCATGCAGTCACCACCTGCAGCAGCGCCTTATACCTGCTTCCCCTTACTCCATGCAGTCACCTCCTGCAGCAGCGCCTTATACCTGCTTCCCCTTACTTCATGCAGTCACCTCCTGCAGCAGCGCCTTATGCCTGGTTCCCCTTACTCCATGCAGTCACCACCTGCAGCAGCGCCTTATACCTGCTTCCCCTTACTCCATGCAGTCACCTCCTGCAGCAGCGCCTTATGCCTGTTCCCTTACTCATGCAATCACCACCTGCAGCAGCGCCTTATGCCTGCTTCCCCTTACTCCATGCAGTCACCACCTGCAGCAGCGCCTTGCCTGCTTCCCCTTACTCCATGCAGTCACCTCCTGCAGCAGCGCGCCTTATGCCTGCTTCCCTTACTCCATGCAGTCACTCCTGCAGCAGCGCCTTATGCCTGCTTCCCTTACTCCATGCAGTCACCACCTGCAGCAGCGCCTTATACCTGCTTCCCCTTACTCCATGCAGTCACCACCTGCAGCAGCGCCTTATGCCTGCTTCCCTTACTCCATGCAGTCACCTCCTGCAGCAGCGCCTTATGCCTGCTTCCCCTTACTCCATGCAGTCACCACCTGCAGCAGCGCCTTATGCCCTGCTTCCCTTACTCCATGCAGTCACCTCCTGCAGCAGCGCCTTATGCCTGGTTCCCCTTACTCCATGCAGTCACCTCCTGCAGCAGCGCCTTATACCTGCTTCCCCTTACTCCATGCAGTCACACCTTGCAGCAGCGCCTTATGCCTGCTTCCCCTTACTCCATGCAGTCACCCCTGCAGCAGCGCCTTATGCCTGTTCCCCTTACTCCATGCAGCATGCTCACTGCAGCAGCGCCTTATGCCCTGGTTCCCCTTACTCCATGCAATCACCACCTGCAGCAGCGCTTATGCCTGCTTCCCCTTACTCCATGCAATCACCCTGCAGCAGCGCCTTATACCTGCTTCCCCTTACTCCATGCAATCACCACCTGCAGCAGCGCCTTATACCTGCTTCCCCTTACTCCATGCAATCACCACCTGCAGCAGCGCCTTATGCCTGGTTCCCCTTACTCCATGCAATCACCACCTGCAGCAGCGCCTTATGCCTGCTTCCCCTTACTCCATGCATCCACCTGCAGCAGCGCCTTATGCCTGCTTCCCCTTACTCCAGCAATCACCACCTGCAGCAGCGCCTTATGCCTGCTTCCCCTTACTCCATGCATCACCTGCAGCAGCGCCGCCTGCTTCCCCTTACTCCATGCAGTCACCACTGCAGCAGCGCCTTATGCCTTTCCCCTTACTCCATGCAATCACCACCTGCAGCAGCGCCTTATGCCTGGTTCCCCTTACTCCATGCAATCACCACCTGCAGCAGCGCCTTATACCTGCTTCCCCTTACTCCATGCATCACCACCCTGCAGCGCCTTATGCCTGTCCCCTTACTCCATGCAAATCACCACCTGCAGCAGCGCCTTATACCTGCTTCCCCTTACTCCATGCAGTCACCACCTGCAGCAGCGCCTTATGCCTGCTTCCCCTTACTCCATGCAATCACCACCTGCAGCAGCGCCTTATACCTGCTTCCCCTTACTCCATGCAGTCACCTCCTGCAGCAGCGCCTTATGCCTGCTTCCCCTTACTCCATGCAATCACCACCTGCAGCAGCGCCTTATGCCTGGTTCCCCTTACCATGCAATCACCACCTGCAGCAGCGCCTTATACCTGCTTCCCTTACTCCATGCAATCACCACCTGCAGCAGCGCCTTATGCCTGCTTCCCCTTACTCCATGCAATCACCTCCTGCAGCAGCGCCTTATGCCTGGTTCCCCTTACTCCATGCAATCACCACCTGCAGCAGCGCCTTATGCCTGCTTCCCCTTACCATGCAATCACCACCTGCAGCAGCGCCTTATGCCTGCTTCCCCTTACTCCATGCAATCACCACCTGCAGCAGCGCCTTATGCCTGGTTCCCCTTACTCCATGCAATCACCACCTGCAGCAGCGCCTTATACCTGCTTCCCCTTACTCCATGCAATCACCACCTGCAGCAGCGCCTTATACCTGCTTCCCCTTACTCCTTGCCTTAATACTCCATGCAATCACCACCTGCAGCAGCGCCTTATACCTGCTTCCCCTTACTCCATGCAGTCACCACCTGCAGCAGCGCCTTATGCCTGGTTCCCCTTACTCCATGCAATCACCACCTGCAGCAGCGCCTTATGCCTGGTTCCCCTTACTCCATGCAGTCACCACCTGCAGCAGCGCCTTATGCCTGCTTCCCCTTACTCCATGCAATCACCACCTGCAGCAGCGCCTTATACCTGCTTCCCCTTACTCCATGCAATCACCTCCTGCAGCAGCGCCTTATGCCTGCTTCCCTTACTCCATGCAATCACCACCTGCAGCAGCGCCTTATGCCTGGTTCCCCTTACTCCATGCAGTCACCACCTGCAGCAGCGCCTTAATTCCCCTTACTCCATGCAATCACCACCTGCAGCAGCGCCTTATGCCTGTTCCCCTTACTCCATGCAATCACCACCTGCAGCAGCGCCTTATGCCTTCCCCTTACTCCATGCAGTCACCACCTGCAGCAGCGCCTTATACCTGCTTCCCCTTACTCCATGCAATCACCACCTGCAGCAGCGCCTTATACCTGCTTCCCTTACTCCATGCAGTCACCTCCTGCAGCAGCGCCTGGTTCCCCTTACTCCATGCCACCACCTGCAGCAGCGCCTTATGCCTGGTTCCCCTTACTCCATGCAGTCACCTCCTGCAGCAGCGCCACCTGCTTCCCTTACTCCATGCAGTCACCTCCTGCAGCAGCGCCTTATGCCTGCTTCCCCTTACTCCATGCAGTCACCACCTGCAGCAGCGCCTTATGCTGCTTCCCCTTACTCCATGCAATCACCACCTGCAGCAGCGCCTTATATACTCCATGGCCTTACTCCATGCAGTCACCACCTGCAGCAGCGCCTTATACCTGTTCCCCTTACCCAATCACCACCTGCAGCAGCGCCTTATGCCTGGTTCCCCTTACTCCATGCATCACCTCCTGCAGCAGCGCCTTATGACCTGCAGCAGCTTTCCCCTTACTCCATGCATCACCTCCTGCAGCAGCGCCTTATGCCTGGTTCCCCTTACTCCATGCATCACCTCCTGCAGCGCCTTATACTTACTCACCACCTGCAGCAGCGCCTTATGCCTGCCCCTTACTCCATGCAATCACCACCTGCAGCAGCGCCTTATGCCTGGTTCCCCTTACTCCATTCACCTCCTGCAGCAGCGCCTTATACCTGCTTCCCCTTACTCCATGCAATCACCACCTGCAGCAGCGCTTATGCCTGGTTCCCCTTACTCCATGCCAGCAGCGCTTATGCCTCTTACCCAGCTGCAGCAGCGCCTTATCCCCTTACTCCAATCACCTCCTGCAGCAGCGCCATTTCCCTTACTCCATGCAGTCACCTCCTGCAGCAGCGCCTTATGCCTGGTTCCCCTTACTCCATCAGCGCCTTATGCCTGCTCCTGCAGCAGCGCCTATGCCTTCCCCTTACTCCATGCAGTCACCTCCTGCAGCAGCGCCTTACTTACTCCATGCAGCCAGCAGCGCCTTATGCCTGGTTCCCCTTACTCCATGCAATCACCACCTGCAGCAGCGCCTTATGCCTGCTTCCCCTTACTCCATGCAATCACCACCTGCAGCAGCGCCTTATGCCTGGTTCCCCTTACTCCATGCAGTCACCTCCTGTTACCCATGCATCACCTCCTGCAGCAGCGCCTTATGCCTGGTTCCCTTACTCCATGCAGTCACCTCCTGCAGCAGCGCCTTATTTCCCCTTACTCCATGCATCACCCCTGCAGCAGCGCCTTATACCTGCTTCCCCTTACTCCATGCAGTCACCACCTGCAGCAGCGCCTTATGCCTGGTTCCCCTTACTCCATGCAGTCACCTCCTGCAGCAGCGCCTTATGCCTGGTTCCCCTTACTCATGCAGCCTGCAGCAGCGCCTTATGCCCTTCCCCTTACTCCATGCAGTCACCTCCTGCAGCAGCGCCTTATGCCTGGTTCCCCTTACTCCATGCATCACCTCCTGCAGCAGCGCCTTAGTTCCCCTTACTCCATGCAGCCTGCAGCAGCGCCTTATTCCCCTTACTCCATGCATCACCACCTGCAGCAGCGCCTTATGCCTGTTCCCTTACTCCATGCAATCACCACCTGCAGCAGCGCCTTATGCCTGGTTCCCCTTACTCCATGCAGTCACCACCTGCAGCAGCGCCTTATGCCTGGTTCCCCTTACTCCATGCAATCACCCACCTGCAGCAGCGCCTTATGCCTGCTTCCCCTTACTCCATGCAATCACCACCTGCAGCAGCGCCTTATGCCTGTTCCCCTTACTCCATGCAATCACCTGCAGCAGCGCCTTATGCCTGGTTCCCCTTACTCCATGCAGTCACCTCCTGCAGCAGCGCCTTATGCCTGGTTCCCCTTACTCCATGCAGTCACCTCCTGCAGCAGCGCCTTATGCCTGGTTCCCCTTACTCCATGCAGTCACCTCCTGCAGCAGCGCCTTATACCTGCTTCCCCTTACTCCATGCAATCACCACCTGCAGCAGCGCCTTATGCCTGCTTCCCCTTACTCCATGCTCACCTGCAGCAGCGCCTTATGCCTGGTTCCCCTTACTCCATGCAGTCACCACCTGCAGCAGCGCCTTATGCCTGGTTCCCCTTACTCCATGCATCACCTCCTGCAGCAGCGCCTTATGCCTGCTTCCCCTTACTCCATGCATCACCACCTGCAGCAGCGCCATGCCTTCCCCTTACTCCATGCAGTCACCTCCTGCAGCAGCGCCTTATACCTGCTTCCCCTTACTCCATGCAGTCACCACCTGCAGCAGCGCCTTATGCCTGGTTCCCCTTACTCCATGCATCACCTCCTGCAGCAGCGCCTTATGCCTCCCCTTACTCCATGCAGTCACCTCCTGCAGCAGCGCCTTATGCCTGGTTCCCCTTACTCCATGCAGTCACCTCCTGCAGCAGCCCTTATGCCTGGTTCCCTTACCATGCAG
>NW_020871035.1:119449-121949 GCF_003789085.1 Penaeus vannamei
ATCCCTTTCCTCCCAACATCATACCAGAATTATCCCTTTCCATCCCATGCAGGTAAGAGTGGAAAACCTCCAAGCCCAAGAGATGGCGAGGCTGTTTACCTGGTCAACCAGAGCTCAAACACCTGCCTCAGCGTCACCGAGGGATCGAGCCCCGATGACGCCGTGGTCGCCATGGCGCCCTTCAGCGGCGCCCTGAGCCAGCAGTGGCTCCGGGCGGGCGGCCAGTGGCTCTGGGGCGCCAACCCCGCCCTCTGCTTGGTGCCCGTCGACGGCACCGACGACGTGGGTCTGGGCGACGCCAACGCGTCCTCGGTGTCCTGGAGTTACGACGAGGCCAGCAGGATCGTGGTGGGATCGGATGCCCTGGACGTGCCCCTGGAGGAGCCCAGAACGAGGGTCATCCTGTCTCCTGCCAACGATGACGTCACGCAGAAGTGGACGATTGACCTGGTGTCGCCGGAGGAGCCGGAATACCTCATCAACGAGAGCAGCAAAACCTGCCTCGGAGTGCGGAAGGGATCAACACCGAGCGACGCTTACGTTGGCACGCTCCACGGCAACGGACTAGAACAACAACAGTGGTTCTTTGTGGGCGACACGTGGCAGTGGGGCGGCAACCGGTCCTACTGCCTCGGCCCTGACTACGACAACCGAACTGTGATCCTGGAGGACACGAGCACTTCTGCTTCAGTATGGTACATGGATGATGAGCAAAGGCTGAGAATAGGAGAATATGCAATCGACGTACCCCTGACAGCCCCAAGAACAAGAGTTGGGTTGTTCAAAGCAAGCGACGCCATTCATCAAAAATGGTGGAGGTTCTCTGAGTTAAAAGCTTCACTCGAGGGAGTAGAACCACCTGTGTATCCCTTCGATGGCAGCGACGAAACTACCTATAACCAGGAAATACACAGAGGAATAATAAATGCGCTCAGTCCTAAGACGGAACCTCTGCCACACCCCCGTGACGTGCCTACCTTCCCGGGAACAGTTGATCTAGAAACGCCTCGAGTAACCAGAAAGGTCACTTTAGACCTTTCTGTACTTGGTCAGAATAGAAATTTTCGAATGACAGTTCCCAAAGACTGGCAAGCGACAGACCTGTATGTGGCAGAAGGTGATATCTGCCAAGTCATTCTGCCAGAAACTTTGACGACTGACCAGGCATTGCAGATCACAGTCCGCATTGGCGCATATACTGACACGCTTAATCCACATTCGAGCAACATTGAAAATAAGAAATATAAACGAATGCCAGTCGTGTCTGAAGTATTTGATGTTTTCCCAGGTGTCAATGATATTCGAAGCCAGTATGGGGGAAACTTAATATTCATGTATACAGAAGGTGAACATTTTACGGTTGACGTTGATGTCAAGAACGTGGTTGAAGCCCCGTATTTCCGGTATGGCGTGACCTCCGCTGAAGACTGGGAAACTATCAAGACGCGAGCTGCGCCGCACGCAGTGCTGGAGTCAGACAAGTGCGTGGTGGTCGTGCCTTCGTCAGCCGTTCAGGAACTCACGGATCCTGATCAGCTGATGGCTCGCTATGACGAGGTTCTCGCTATGGAGAGTTACGCAGCAGGTTTCGATGAGACGGAAGCTCCTCCTCGAGGGAAGTATTGGTTGATCAATGATATTCAGATCGGCGCTGGAAGTGCTCATTCTGGTTTTCCGGCCATGTTCTCCCGCGGATCATACGATTTAGCCAATCCCGACATCCCTTACAGCTGGGTGATTTGGCATGAACTTGGCCACAACCACCAGCAAGGTCCTTTCTGGTGCAAAGCATATGGGAATGAATCGAGCGTCAACTTGTTCTCCCTGTACATCCAGGAGCAACTTTTCAACGCTGACAGACTAGAGGACATGGACGGCTACGTCACGGCTGCCGACAAAGTTGACGGCGGGATGACCTTCGACGAGGGAGACGTGTGGGACAAGCTGGTGTTCCTGATGGAGATCAAGTTCGCCTTCCCCGACAAAGGATGGGAGATGTTCCGCCAGCTGTACAAGGCGACCCGAGCGCTCTCTGACGACGAGGCGCACGACATCACCGGGAGCCATCAGTCGCAGATTGACCACGCGTACAAGAACCTCAGTAAGAGCGCAGGCTACGACCTCGTCCTGACTTACGACCGATGGGGCCTCGAGCTCAGCGAGGAGGCGAAGCAGGAGATTCAGCAACTGGGACTCGAGAAGGCTCCGGGGGACCTCTCGCACAGACCTCCTTCGCGCAAAAACTAAGAACTCGGGAAAATTATGCATTTCATTTCTGATCAACTCATCCGAAACCATTTGAAGATCAATCCAAGTCTCATTCATAATCGCAAAAACTGTTCGTAACTTCTGCATACTGCAGACTATATAAGTATTAAATTATTATTCATTTATTATTTCTTAGTGCTTCCATGCTTTATATGGTTGGATATATTGGTCTTCTAATGCTTCCTTTATGTATTAAACCATTTGCGTATTATTATATTAAAAGTTTTCATAT
>NW_020871035.1:131949-134449 GCF_003789085.1 Penaeus vannamei
TCGCAGGAGATTTATACCTGGGTTGACATTAAAGGTCTCTGAGACAACTGGCATCCGCTTGAACCACTTGCTCTTTTTCGTTGTGCCTGACGAAGGACGAAGCTTATCGACGTGGGCGCCGACGCAAACGGTGATCTGCCGCGCCTGCTCGAGTGGCAAGCTCTCGGGAAGGGTAACAAGGAAGATGTCTCCTGCGGCCACATACAGGTCAGTGGCCTGCCAGTCTCGAGGGGTCGTCATTCGCAGGTTGCTGGCCTGTCCCAGCACCGAGAGGTCCAGCGTGAAGGTCTTCTCCACCCGCGGCGTGGCGTCGTCCACGGTGCCGGGGAAGGTGGCCACGTCGCGAGGGAAGGGCAGCGGCTCGCTCAGTGGGGCGAGTTGGTTCAAGAGGCCTCGGGCAATCTCCTGGTAGTATATGGCGATATGGACAGACGGGAACGGGTACACCGCCGGACTCGCTCCCTTGAGAAAGGCCCGCAGCTCCGCGTCCGTCCACCACATTTGGTCCGTCCCGTTGATCGTCGAGCGGAGGATCACGCGCGTCCTGTGTCTCCCCGGCGGCACCGTGAGCACCCGCGACCCGAAGACCATCCTGCCCTCGGCGTCCTTCGTCCACTTGATCGTCGAGGAAGCGCACTTGACCAGCCGGACCGTAATGTCGCCAGGGACGGGGGCCAGGCAGTACGAGCGGTCGCCGCCCCACTGCCACTGACCGCCGCTGTTGTACCACTGCTTCTCACGGCTGTCGCTGGGGCTCGTCATGCCAATCACCGCGTTCTCGGGCGACGAGCCACCTATGACAGCCAGACATGTATGCGTGGCCTGATTTATGAGATAGCGTTTGTGACTTTCAGATCTGTCACCTTGGTCTGTGTCCATATCAGAAGCAGCCGAATTTTCAGCCATGTTGCCTGTCCATGCAAATAGAGAAATACATGTCAGTGTATGCTGCAGACTTCTCTTTATGTGTGTATGCGTGTATTTTCTCATATATGTTAATCAATAGCCAGGAAAAATATAAATTAATAAAAGAAATCATGCCAGGGGAACCTAGGGCGTTTGATTCCTCGATTTTGTGGTACTGGAGGTTGGCAGAGATTCGCATCGCTTTCATTTTACGATTGGTTTTATGAGTTCGTTGTTCCCGAGTGTAAATCTGTATTGCATCAAACTTCCTAATTTAATTCTTATTGCCTTTTAGGCATATTGTGCGAAGATACAATACAAAATCAAGTGGTTGTGAAGTTTTCCCAAGTTAGAAAATTGGGAATACGTAAAAAAATCATATATATATATGCAGGCTTTGATACTCACACACATATCCACGCACATGAATCCATACACATGTGCGCTGATAATCTTCCACTTCTAATTCAGTCCTGTTTTTTACTCAAAATGTTGTGGGTTTATTTTTTCGTTACAGCATTTCGGGTTCAGTTTTTAAGATCAGTGTTTATTGTTAAATGTATATTTATTTATATGTATTATATACATGATACTGTTTAATGTTATCATGACTGTGTGTGTGTGTGTGTGTTTGTGTCTGTGTCTGTGTCTGTGTGTGCGTGTGTGTGTGTGTGTGTGTGTATCTATGCATGTCTGTATAATTCTTTGAATTCTTGCCTTTGTTTATTGTGTTAGCTTATGCGTACTTACATACGAATATGTCATTCAAAGAACTTCTGGATAATTATTGAAGGAAAATCCATCTTACAGAAAAATATATTTTTTTTTACAAAATACATCATTTTTTGGCCGTATAAAACATATATTTTACAAAAAGTAATTAATCATCACTTTGTTTATGCTTTTAATATCAATTATCATTTCTCGACTATCGGCCGGTTTGTTCGAATTGTGCGAGGCCCGACCCAAAGAATATTCGTATACTTGACATGCATAAATAGAGAAACAAATGCATATCAATCAGTCTAGACATACATATCAACCCGGCAAATAGATGGTTAAATTATATCTATCAGATACTTACAGAGATATGCCTTTATTTCTGCATCTGTATTTATGAAAATTCATTGGGTCGGGCCTGGCACAATTATAACAAACCGGCTGCATGTCCAAAAAAACAACAAATGCCAACGCACTGAATACAATGACACTGAAAAGTAATGCATGCGGTAACTATGCTTAAGGCAAACGATGCTCCCAAGGTCTGCTTTTCTAGAAACTGGATATTTCTTGCTGTCATGTTTATCTCAAGAATCTTATCACGCACACACACACATTTTATGTATACATATATTTATGTGTGTGTGTGTTAATATGTATATGTATATATATATATATATATATATATATATATATATATATATATATATATATAATATATATATATGTCATACCGATATATATATATAATATATATTATATATATATATATATATATATATATATATATATATATATATATATATATATACATACATACCTACGCACACACACACAAACACACACATACACACACACACACACACACACACAC
>NW_020871035.1:153775-158775 GCF_003789085.1 Penaeus vannamei
GTTAATTCCTGATTGTATGTCGTCTCATCACTACCAGGGAATGGGTACACAGCCGGCTTAGCTCCTTCTAGGCCTGCCTTTAAATCAGAAAACTTCCACCATTTTTGGTGAAGTCCATCATTTGGGTAATACAAAATTACCGTTGTCCTAGGTTCTGGCCGAGGCACGTCCAGAGCATCAGCGCCAATCCTAAACCTCTCTGCATCATCCATGTACCAGGATGCTGTAGAACTAGCGGTGTCCTCTAGCTTGACAGACCGTGTGTTGTAGTCTGGAGCGAGACAATAGGCACGATTCCCTCCCCATTGCCAAGAATTACCAACAGGGAACCACACCTGCTGGTTGTCTCCACTATTTGGCATCATTCCTACAACGGCATCACTTGGTCTTGAACCACTGCGTACACCAACACACGTATTGCTGCTTTGGTTGATGAGGAATTCTGGTTCTGAGTTCACAGTTTCGATCCACCATTTTTGGTTTAAATCATTATTTGGGAGATTTAGTATAACTTTTGTCCTTGGATCTTCTAGTGCATTTGACCCAAGGCATATCCTCTCATCCTCATCGTAGACCCATGAAATTGTGGAAGAGTTTGAATCACCCAGACCTACATTATTTGTCCCATCAATAGGCACTAAACAGTAAGCTGTATTTCCTCCCCACAGCCACTGGCCGCCAGTTTTGATCCATTGCTGACTCTGACTGTTGGCACATTTCGCAGTCGACACCACTGCGTCGTGAGGACTCGATCCCTCCGTGACACTCAAACATCTATTGGAACTTTGGTTGATGAGGTATGTAGTTTCTCCATCTTTGAGCTGATTCCTTTTCTTTACGTTACCTGGATGAGAAATTCGACAACAGATTAAATCGTTTATTTATGCTCTAAAATATCATAATCTTCAAGGTTATAAATCTAGGAATAGGAGCAAACTTGCTAATGTCATCGATATTACATTTTAGACTTTGCCACTTGTTCACAATTCATATCATACATATAAGTAAAGATGATACATAGATATATTATGTTACCCAACTAATATTTACATTCATGTTGTAAAGTAATATTAGTTTAAAGGATCACGTGCTTTGGATTAATAAATTTATAAAGAAAGACTGAAAAACAACGTACTGGGTAGACCATAATCATTTGCCTAATTTATTCGATATACCTCCTGTATCTTTACGGCATCTTTTATTTCAAATTCAAGTTTTAACTATAAAGTTAGTACTTCTGAAAATACACTGAATTCCGTACCAAGCAGATCACCTCAAATAAACCATAAAAGACCCTTCATTTCGTACCTGCCATGGTTGTTTTGGGTCTTCCTCGTTCGACGGAGCTTTCTTGCTGCGAGACCTTTATATACCAATGGGCTGTTTCATCTTCCAAGCTAGACTGAGTGCATGTCGAGATGATAAGGAGAAAACAGCATAGATAAATGCATTCTAAAACTACACGAGAGGGTTTTCCTGTCTTGAATTTTATTAGATGTGTGATAATAGTGTAAAAGTCGGGTGTTATCTGCTTAGAGTTTTTATATCATTATCTTACGTCTCAGATTCCTTTTCTTTCTGATATTGGTTGTGATTATCAGTTATCCTTGTTATTATACTGGACACCTATAAAAATTTTCATATTATAACGTTGTTACTGACTAATAGGACATCAAGATCATGCTTCCGTTGCACTGCATCTAAGTTTAAAGGTAATGGTCATTCCCAGTTTTTCTTTGCCATTTTATATTATTGACAATACTCATCAGTAAGTGAATTTGATATAGTAAGTAGTTTTGACGGAAATCTCCCTTGTGCCCAGCAAAATGAGAATCCCAGAAAGATGTGAGAAGCTTTGATGACGTCACAAGAGGTGATTAACCAATTCGGGTACATATTTCCTCAAATCATTTCAGGTTTTTAGATGAAATTTGTCAAATAGACAATGACAGAGATGGAGTAGAACCCCTGAGATGCAACATAACAGGTCACAGTGGAAACCCAGGAGTTCGAACCAGAAAACGGAGATGATCCGGCAACAGACAGAAAGGTTAATGATGGGCTACGGTTTTGGCTTGGTGGACAGAAAGAAAATTAAAGAATGGATGAATAAAGGATTGAGGGAAAGGAAACCATGCTTAGCACATTCTAGGAAAGCGGAGTTCACGTCCATTATGTTTATCACTATTATTACTATCTATGTTTTTGCCATTTTACCATTTTCTGTTAATATCTTTTTTTCTTCTTTCTTTCTTTCTTTTTTTGTTTTGTTTATAATTATTTATACATTATTCATTATTAATGATGTTTATTATTACTATGATGAGTATTATTGCTGTTTTGTTGTCATTGTTTTTATGATTGTTATTCTATCACATTAATATAATTACATTATTATTACTTTTATCGTTATCACTATGATTATTATTATTATTATTATTATCATAACTATTGCTGATATTATTATTACCTCTGCCAAGGGGTTTATGTTTTTGGTAGCCTTGGTTTGTTGGTTTGTTGGTTGGTTAGCAGGATAGCTAAGTTATGAACAGATTTGTGTGATTTTTTTAATCAGAGGTGTGTCTTAGATCACGATCCTGATCCAGGGACTGTTTAAATAATTGCATAGTTACCCCAATTCCTAAGGCAGTTGGGTTGATTACGCAATCATTTAAAAAGTAATAGAAATGGTAATGATACTAATAGTTAACCTTATTGCTTTGGCGGAGGTATGCGCTCTCTGAGTGCTTCTAGTTATTGTTATTGTTACCTCTGCCAAGGAGGTTATGTTTTTGGTAGCATTGGTTAGTTTGTTTGCTTGTTGATTGGTTAGCAAGATAACTCAAAAAGTTATGAAAAAAAAATTATGAAATATTTACCAAAGTTGCGTCTTAGCCTAACTAAGATGTCATTAAATCTTGGTGATCTGGATCATGATCTGGATCCAGGATTTTTTTTTAGTAAATGCATCAGTAACTGTTATTATCATTAACTTATATTAGCTCCGCCAAGGAGGTTATGTTTACAGACGTCACCAGTGAACTTGAGAAAGGGGATTTTAATGTAATTCTTCAAGTATGAATATTTTTATTGCATCAGTGACCCTAATGCCTTTGAGGAGGTATGCGCTCTCTGTGAGCTTCTAATTATTACTATTATTATCATTCTTATTGTTACTACTACTGCAACTATTACTATCAATATCATAATTATGAATATTACTATTACTTCCATTCTTATTATTATTCTATAAACGTTTTCGTTACTATCATTTTAATAGTATTTATATAAATATCAACACTATTATTACCATTAGTATCATCCTATTCATCACATTAGCACCATCATCACAGAGGCAAAAATATAATGGACGATGGTTGCAATGATTAACTGTAGTGCACCGCCTGTATACACCCCCACGGCCCCCTGCACTTGCCCCCCCCCCCTCACCCCTTACGAGATGAAGGACGGCGTCCACCCTCGCTCCACGGCGGAGGTTGCAGCCTCGCACGCCTCCCAGGTCGCCCAAAACCCTTGCTTTTATCTCCCGGGAGCGAGGATGCTCGTGGCGGTGAGGAAGCTGCGAGCCATAGAAAACGGGAAGTCCACCTGGAGAGTCTCACCTGCGCGTCTTCGTTGTCTTTGCTCGTCTTTTATTTGTTTTTTCTTGTGTTTTAGTTTGTTTTTAAGAAGCATTCTTCGTGTGGTGTGTTAGACTGAACCTTAGACGAAGAGAAAGACCACCCACCATAAAGAAATAAATTACAGAAAGGAGAAATTTACAATCTATTGGATCTTTCAGGTCTTTTATCTGAAATCTGTTATAAATATTTTTTTTATTTCATTTTATTTCATAAAACTTTTATTCTTCATTTTATGAACAAAATTTTAAAAACTACTTTTAATGATTATAGTAAGACTTTGATAATTTCAGAAAACCTTTTTTATTTTGCAAACGCTATAAGAAAAGTTCCCATAAGGCCCATAAGGGAGTTCCAGGGCTGGACTCTCGTGGCTGTTGTGGCGAGAAATTGTGGTCTTGGCAATATGGGAACTAAGTGATGAAGTTCTATTTACGTGAGAAAAGGTGGTTCTCTAATTTTAGATATTTTTTGTTGTGTCTTCACTGTGTTTTATGTCTTGGTCTTGTGTATTAGTGCTTGTTTTCCTGCGCTTGTGTTTCGTTTTCTGTTGTATTTCTGCTTTTATATAATAAATGTATAATTTTCAAAAACATCTCTTTGATAAGTCCCTGACTATTTGTAAGAAGGAAGTCTGAACAAGACTCCAAGTCCATTCTAATTTCAGATCTTAAAGGGCAAAAAATCCAAACCCTGAAGTACAGATGAAGCATCTCTACACGCTTCTCCTCGGGATTCAAACCACGCCAACTTCGGTTCATTTGTACAACTACACTTCACTCACACATACACATCCATACACAGCTGTAGCTCCTCTCCACAAATCTATTACAACCTACACTCGATCCAGAACGTACCAATCTGGTGGTGGCAGCGAGATACCCTTTAATGAGCTAAGGTACGTGTCTCAATCAGCAAACACAACAATATCATTGATATTATTATCATAAGTATGGGATGACATATTGTTTTAATCTTGGCAGCTGCAATATGTTATTAATACCAATGCTTCAATAGTAAAACAATTCTTTATTTTCTTCATTACATACAATGTTGATATTATAACTGTATTGTCATTGCCGTTATCCCATATCCCGTTATCCTAGTTTACTTATCACCTCCATTGGTGTTACTTGTTTCAGTATCAATATATTTGATATCTGTACCATCATAACAAAGTTTTGTAGCTGTGAATTATATCCTCATTACTATCAGAATTCTCATTTTATTATTGTAAATAAAATTATCAGACAGAATTCCACTTGAATTTTATGATGTATCCATAATGTGATTTTTTATCACTTGCACTTAGATCTCATAAATCATTAAAACTACAAAAGTGTAATGCATATAAGGAAT
>NW_020871035.1:168775-178775 GCF_003789085.1 Penaeus vannamei
ATATATATATATATATATATATATATATATATATATATATATATATATGTATGTATATATATATATATATATATTTATATATACATCTCCCAAATAGATATAATAAAATCGTTATATTATTAGCAACTATCAAATTGAAATGCAGTCACAAATGTAAACATGTTTATGATTGCAGAGCTTCAATGTAAAGTAGAATATCTAATTACCCTCCATTTGAAATCAAAATACTAAAGTGAAAATCAAGTTCCTCTTTCCTTATAATCCTACCAGACTATCAACTTTGGATCTTTAAAGCTTTAGAAAGCCTTTTCCCTTAGACCTTCCTCTGTAGGATAACACATGGTGTATACATCTGAGCGTCGGACACATCTGTTACTTGAGACGGCTTTCCCGCGGCTCGGTGAGAGAGGTCTCCCGGTGCCTTCTCCAGACCCAGTTGCTCTATTTCGTCCTTGGCTTCCTGGCTTAGGCTCAGACCCCAGCGCTCGTAGGTAAGGACTAGGTCGTAGCCCACGCTCTTGCTGAGGTTCTTGTACACATGGTCGATCTGCCGTTGACGATCTTGTGTCAAATAGTTGGCTTCTTCATCAGAAAGAGCTCGAGTTGTCCGATTAAGCTGACGGAACATTTCCCACCCTACTGGGAAGGCATGCTTGATCTCCATCAGGAACACCAACTGATCCCACACGTCTCCCTCGTCGAAGGTCATTCCATTGTCTACTTTATCAGCTGCTATGACGTAACTGTTCTGCTCTTCCAATCTGTCACTATCGAACAGCTGCTCCTGGATGTACAGCGAAAACAAGTTGACTGTTGATTCGCCACCATAAGCTCCTGACCAATATGGTCCTTGTTGGTAGTTGTGACCAAGTTCATGCCAACTTACCCAGTCATAGGGAGTGCGATTATCAGCCATGTTATAATACACACGCCAAAACATAGCCGGGAATCCAGCGTGGGCTGATCCAGCTGTGATCTGAGCATCGTTCACCAGCCATTGTTTACCGCGTGGTGGAGCTTCAGACTCATCAAAACCTGCAGCGTAATCTAGCATTCCCATAATTTCGTCATAACGAGACATCAATTCTTCAGGACTGGTTATTTCTCTTGCATCCTTTGTGGCAAGAACAACCACACATTTATCGATTCCATTAACGTCTGGGAGCATCTCTCATTTTGATAGTTTCCCATTCTGCATTCGATGTCTGTCCATAGCGATAGTATGGCGCTTCGACCACGTTCGTGACATCAACATCAACTGTGAAATGTTCCCCTTCACTGAACATAAATATGATGTTGCCTCCATACTGACTCCTGATCTCATTCACACCTGGCTTGACATCAAATACCTCAGACACTATGGGCATGCGGTCGTACTGTCCATTGATGACATTAGCAGAATTTGGTTGAAGCCAGTCAATGTGCGCACCAATGCGAACAGTGATCTGCAGTGCTTGTGCCTCTGATAAAGTTTCAGGCAGAATAACCTGACACACGTCTCCCACTGCTAGGTATAGGCCAGTGAGCTGCCAGTCCTTGGGAACTGTCATTCGGAAATCTCTGTCTTGTCCAAGTACAGATAGATCTAAAGTCACCTTCTTTGTAACTCTTGGTGTGCTAGCATCAACTGTTCCAGGAAAGGTAGCCACGTCTCGAGGGTGAGGAAGAGGATCAGACTTTGAACTCAGTTCATTCAGGATTCCTCTAGCTATTTCCTGCTTGTATGTTGTCTCATCACTACCAGGGAATGGGTAGACTGCCGGTGGAGCTCCTTCTAGATTTGTTTTCAAGTCGGAGAATTTCCACCACTTTTGATTGAGTCCATCATGAGGAGAATACAACACAACTTTTGTTCTTGGAGATTCCCAGGGAACATCGAGAGCATCTGAGCCAATCCTGAATCTCTCAGATTCGTCCATGGACCAAATTGCAGTCGAATTACTACTATCTTCTAGTTTCACATCCGAGTGCTGTAATCTGACCAAGCAGTAAGAGCGATTCCCTGCCCACTGCCATGAGCCGCCGAAGGGGAACCAGCCCTCTTCCTTACTTCCACTACACTTCAGGAGTCCAACTTCAGCATCACTTGGCACGGAACCACTGCGTACTGCGAGGCACGTAGTGGTACTCTGACTGATGAGATATTCTGGTTCTTTGGTTTCCACAGACTCAATCCACCATTTCTGGTTAAGGGCATCATGCATAGAATACAGTATGACTTGTGTCCTCGGCTCTGTCCATGGTACATCCAGCATCTGACCCCAACACTATTCTCTCAGACTCATCATAGACCCAGGAAGCTGATGAATTGCTAGTGTTCCCTAGACCTACGTTGTTTGTGCCAGAAATCGGCTCCAGACAGTATGAGGAGTTTCCTCCCCATAGCCACTGGTCCCCAGACCTAGTCCACTGCTGTCCCTGTCTCCCATCATACGGGGCCATGCCGACCACGGCGTCATCAGGCTTGATCCGCTCGTGACAGCCAAGCAAGTGTTGGTGCTCTGGTTCACGAGATACACTGTTTCCCCATCTTTGACGCCATACGTTATCGTCGGATTGTCTGAACGGGAAGAGTAATATATGGTTAGGTATTTAAGCTTCTTACACTCAAGACAGAGAGAAGACACAGTATTTTATAGAATATCTCCCTACTGTAAAGCAATAGCACTCACATACCTGTCATGGTGACCTAGTTGCAGGTCTCGTCGGTCCCCAGTCTGATGAAGGACCAAACCTTTTCGAAAGTGTAAAGCGTTCGTTCGATGGAGAGCATTATATACTCCAATGAACCTTATCAGAATCATTGGATTGTGGAAGGTTACTTACGTATAGCAACTACTATCAGTGCTGATACCATTAGGTATTCCTGATACCGCCCTATCCCTTGACCGCGCAATATAGTGACTATCAATGACACACGCATTATATATATATATATATATATATATATATATATATATATATATATATATATATATATATATATATATATATATATATATATATATATATATATATATATATATATATATATATATATATATATATGCATATATATTTGTGTATGTATGTATATATATATACTTACATGCATATGTATATGTATATATATATATATAATATATATATATATATATATATATATATATGTATGTATATATATATGAATATGTATATATATATGTATATATGTATGCATATACATGTGTATATATATTCATACAGACAAGCACACACATGCATACATGCACACTAACAGATATTTATGTATATATACATACTACACACACATATCCATAAATATATATATGTATACATATACATATATATGTAATGTATGTATGAGTATATATATATACACATGTATGTATGAATATATATATATATATATATATATATATATATATATATATATATGCATATACACATGTATGTATATACATACATATATGCATTTATGCATATATATGTGTTATATAGATAGATCGGTAGATAGATATACACATACGTATATATAACATATACATACAGAATATATCTAAATGCATGTAAGTATATGTAGATACATGCATACATACATAAACACACACAGACACGCACATATGTGTATATATGTATATATATATATATATATATATATATATATATATATATATATATATATATATATATTGTATAAATGAGTGGAGATGATAATATAAGCAAATAACAGACATTGTCATTCTGTAGCTTATTAGCTGAATATAGAGCATGTGAGTTATAAAGACTAAATCAGGTCTATATCTTATTTATGTATGTACATTGATTTTCTAGTCGTATTTGCCAAGGAGTGACACATGGTGTATAGTTACAACAATCAGACATGTTATTTGCCTCGGCTTTTCGTTGGGTCGGTGAGAGAGGTCCCCCAGCTTCTTCTTCAGACCCAGTTGCTCAATTTCATCCTTGGTTTTCCGAATTAGGCTTAGCATTATCCTCCGGCGCTTGTAAGTAAGGACCAGGTCGAAGCCCACGCTCTTGTTGAGATCTTGCACACATGCTCGATCTGCCATTGACGATCTTGTGTCAGATATTTGGGTTGATCGCCAGAGAGAGTTCGAGTTGTGCAGTTGAGCTGATGGAACATTTCCCACCCTAATGGAAAGGCATTTTATTCTCAGCCAAGTAGATCACCTCAAATAAACCACTGAAGACCCTTCATTTCCTTCGTACCTGCAATGGTTGTTTTGAGACTTCCTCGTCCGACGGAGCCTATTAGCTATGAGGCTTTTATATACCATTGGGCTGTTTTATTTTCCAAGGTAGACAATGCGTGCCGTGTTGTAAGAAAACAACAAAGATAAATGCATTCTAAAACTACTCGATAGGATTTTTCCTCTCTTAATTTTCACTAGATGTGTGATAATAATGTAAAAATCGGGTGTTATCTGATAAAGATTTTTATATCATTACCTCACGTCTCAGATTAATTTTCTTTCTGATATTGATTGTAATTATCAGCTACTCTAGTTGTTATCCTGAACATTTATCAAATTACGCATAACGCTAATAATGATTAATAGTGATTCAATATCACGGTTAAGTTACATTGCATTTCAGCTTACGGGTGATGGCCATAGATTTACTTTGCCATAATCTCATCAGCAAGTGAATTAAATATAATGAGTAGTTTAGACGGAACTCTCCCTTGAAGTGAGAGAGGCTTTCATGTCACAAAAGGCAATTGGCCTTTGCTACTATAGTCTGATGCGGATTTTCAACTGATATTTTCTCAGGTGATTTCAGGTTTTTAGATGAAATTGTGTATACGACGAAAGAGATGGTGTAGAACCGCTGAGATGTAGCATAACAAGTCACAGTGGAAACCCAGGAGTTCGAACCATTATTCCATATAATGTTAATATTCTTACTATTTCTATCGTCACTGCCGTTATGTTCTTATAGTATCATTACCGTTATCATAGATTGCCATTGGTGTTGTTTTTTCTGTGTTAATATATCTGTTGTGTACTATCATAATAGTTTTGCTATTTTGAATTCTATCCTTATTTCTATCAGAATTCTCATTATCACTACTGAAAATATATATTTTTTTTTTTTTTTTGGGGGGGGGTTAATGCTGTACTATCCACGTCATAATTTTTATTGGAATCACTTAAATGAAGTTAGTTATTAATCATTAATACTACAAAGGTGTGATGCATATCAGGAATCTGATCATCCAATTACTATCATACAGCAATGTAATCACTAAGTTTATACCATTAAATATATATAATAGATAGATAGATAGATAGATAGATAGATAGATAGATATAGATATATATTCCGAAATACATATAATAAAATCGTGCATTAATCATATTGTTTAGCAAATATCAAAATGAAATGCAGTCTCAAATGCTTAACATGTTCACAATAATTGCAGAGGCTTCAGTGTAAACAAGAAAATCTAATTACACTCCTTTTGAAATCAAAATACTTCCCGAAAGTGAAAATGAAATTCCTCTTTTCTTATCTTCCTACCATCAGTCTTCGAACTATCAACTTTGGACCTTTAAAGCTTTAGAAAGCCTTTTCCCTTAGACCTTCCTCTGTAGGATAACACATGGTGTATACATCTGAGCGTCAGACACATCTGTTACTTGGGACGGCTTTCCCTGCGGCTCGGTGAGAGAGGTCTCCCGGCGCCTTCTCCAGACCCAGTTGCTCTATTTCGTCCTTGGCTTCCTGGCTTAGGCTCAGACCCCAGCGCTCGTAGGTAAGGACTAGGTCGTAACCCACGCTCTTGCTGAGGTTCTTGTACACATGGTCGATCTGCCGTTGACGATCTTGTGCCAAATAGTTGGCTTCGTCGTCAGAAAGAGCTCGAGTTGTACGGTTGAGTTGACGGAACATTTCCCACCCTAATGGGAAGGCATGCTTGATCTCCATCAGGAACACCAACTGATCCCACACGTCTCCCTCGTCAAAAGTCATTCCATTGTCCACTTTATCAGCTGCTGTGACGTAAGTATTCTGCTCTTCCAATCTGTCACTATCAAACAGTTGCTCCTGAATGTACAGTGAAAATAAGTTGACTGTTGATTCGCTACCATAAGCATATGACCAGTATTGCCACTGCTGGTAGTTGTGTCCAAGTTCATGCCAACTTACCCAGTCATAGGGAGTGCGATTATCAGCCATGTTAAAATACAAACGCCAAAACATAAGTGGAAATCCAGCGTGGGCTCCTCCAACTGTAATCTGAGTATCATTCACCAGCCATTGTTTACCGCGTGGTGGAGCTTCAGACTCATCAAAACCTGCAGCATAATTTAGCATTCCCATAATTTCCTCATAACGAGACATCAGTTCGTCAGGATTGGTTACTTTTCTTGCATCCTTTGTGGCAACAGCAACCACACATTTATCTGATTCCATTAGAGTCTGTGGAGCATCTCTCATTTTGATAGTTTCCCATTCTGCATTCGATGTCTGTCCATAGCGATAGTATGGCGCTTCGACCACGTTCGTGACATCAACATCAACTGTGAAATGTTCCCCTTCACTGAACATAAATATGATGTTGCCTCCATACTGACTCCTGATCTCAGTCACACCTGGCTTGACATCGAATACCTCAGACACTATGGGCATGCGTTTGTACTGTCCATTGATGACATTAGAAGAATTTGGTTGAAGCCAGTCAGTTTGTGCACCAATGCGAACAGTGATCTGCAGTGCTTGTGCCTCTGATAAAGTTTCAGGCAGAATAACCTGACACACGTCTCCCTCAGCTAGGTACAGCTCCGTGAGCTGCCAGTCTTTGGGAACTGTCATTCGGAAATCTCTGTCTTGTCCAAGTACAGATAGATCTAGAGTCACCTTCTTTGTAATTCTTGGTGTGCTAGCATCAACTGTTCCAGGAAAGGTAGCCACATCTCGAGGGTATGGAAGAGGATCAGACTTTGAACTCAGTTCATTTATGATTCCTCTAGCAATTTCCTGCTTGTATGTTATCTCATCACTACCAGGGAATGGTAGACTGCCGGTGGAGCTCCTTCTGGAATTGTTTTCAATTCGGAGAATTTCCACCACTTTTGATTGAGTCCATCGTGAGGAGGATACAACCAAACTTTTGTTCTTGGTTCTTCCCAGGGAACATCAAGAGCATATGAGCCAATCCTGAATCTCTCAGCTTCGTCCCAGGTCCAAATTGCAGTCGAATTACTACTATCTTCTAGTTTCACATCCCGAGTGCTGTAATCTGGACCAAGGCAGTAAGAGCGGTTCCCTGCCCACTGCCATGAGCCGCCGAAGGGGAACCAGCCCTCTTCCTTACTTCCACTACACTTCAGGAGTCCAACTTCAGCATCACTTGGCATAGAACCACGACGTACTGCGAGACACGTAGTGGTACTCTGACTGATGAGATATTCTGGTTCTTTGGTTTCCAGAGACTCAAACCACCATTTCTGGTTAAGGCCATCATGCATAGGATACAATGTGACTTGTGTCCTTGGCTCTGTCCATGGTACATCCAGAGCATATGACCCAACATATTCTCTCAGACTCATCATCCAAGCCACCTTTGAGTTTCCTAGGAGACCCAGAAATCGGCTCCAGACAGTATGAGGAGTTTCCTCCCCATAGCCACTGGTCCCCAGACCTAGTCCACTGCTGTCCCTGGCTCCCATCATACGGGGCCATGCCGACCACGGCGTCATCAGGGCTAGATCCGCTCGTGACAGCCAAGCAAGTGTTGGTGCTCTGGTTCACGAGATACACGGTTTCCCCATCTTTGACGCCATACGTTATCGTCGGATTGTCTGAACGGGAAGAGTAATATATGGTTAGGCATTTAAGCTTCTTACACTCAAGACAGATAGAAGATTATCGGGAAAAGGGAATAATCGAGCCCTTTTGCAGTAGGGAAAAGTAAAATACAGTATTTTAAAGAATATCTACTGTGAAGCAATAGCACTCACATACCTGTCATGGTGACCTAGTTGCAGGTCTCGTTGGTCCCCAGTCTGATGAAGGACCAAACCTTTTCGAAAGTGTAAAGCGTTCGTTCGATGGAGAGCATTATATACTCCAATGAACCTTATCAGAATCATTGGATTGTGGAAGGTTATTTATGTATAGCAACTACTATCAGTGCTGATATCATTAGGTATTCTTAGATATTGATACCGCATAAATTGCAATACAGTGATTGTAAGTGATAGTGAATGCGTGTGTGTGCATACACGCACACTCAGACACAGGCACACAGATACACACATATATATATACATATATATACATGTGTGTATGTATGTATATATATATACTTACATGCATATATATAAATATATATATACATATACATAAATATATATGTGTCAGTGTGTGTGCATATGTATCTATATATATGAATATGTATATATATATATATATATATATATATATATATATATATATATATATATATATATATATGTATATATATATATATGTGTGTGTGTGTGTGTGTGTGTGTGTGTGTGTCTGTGTGTCTGTGTGTATGTGTGTATGTGTGTACCCATATGTGTATATATATATTCATACATACATTATATATATACATGTATATGTATATATACATATATACACATACACATATATGCACATTAATAAATATTTGTATATATAATATATATATATATATATATATATATATATATATATATATATATATATATATATATATATATATGTAATGTATGTATGTATATATACACATATTTATGTATATACATACATCTATGAATATGTACATATATGTGTGTTATATATATAGATATGCACATATACGTACATATATTATATATACATATATTTTATATGCATGTAAGTATATGCAGATACATGCATACATACATGCGTACACACAGAGACGCGCGCACACACATGTGTGTATATATATATATTATATATATATATATATATATATATATATATATATATGTGTGTGTGTGTGTGTGTGTGTGTGTGTGTGTGTGTGTGTGTGTGTGTGTGTGTGTGTGTGTGTCTGTGTGTGTGTGTGTTTATTGTATAGATGAATGGAGAATGCATTGAGAAAATAATATTAGCAAATGACAGACATTGTCATTCTGAAGCTATTAGCAGAATATAGGGCATGTGAGTCAAAAAGATTATATTATGTCTATCTCATTCATGTATGCACAAGATTTTCTAGATAGTTGCTCAATTTCATCCTTGGCTTCCTGGCTTAGGCTTAGCATTAGATTCCAGCGCTTGTTGGTAAGGAATGGTAGAATCCCACACTCTTGCTGAGGTCTTTTCACATGGTCGATCTGCCATTGGCGATCTCGTGCCAGATATTTGGGTTCATCGTCAGAGAGAGCTCGAGTTGTCCAGTTGAGCTGATGGAACATTTCCCACCCTAATGGAAAGGCATTTTATTCTCAGCCAAGTAGAGCAAATAAACCAGTGAAGACCCTTCATTTCCTTCGTACCTGCAATGGTTGTTTTGAGACTTCCTCGTCCGACGGAGCCTATTAGCTACGAGGCTTTTATATACCATTGGGCTGTTTTATTTTCCAAGGTAGACAATGCGTGCCGTGTTGTAAGAAAACAACAAAGATAAATGCATTCTAAAACTACACGATATGGTTTTCCTCTCTTGATTTTTACTAGATGTGTGATAATAATGTAAAAATCGGGTTATCTGATAAAGATTTTTATATCATTACCTCACGTCTCTGATTAATTTTCTTCTGATATTGATTGTAATTATAGTTATTCTAGTTGTTGTCCTGAAATCTATCAAATTACGCGGAGCATTTCAGCTTACAGGTGATAGCCATAGCTTTATTTAACCATAATCTCTTTGATAATACTCATCAGAAAGTGAATTGAACATAGTGAGTAGTTAAGACGCAACTCTCCCTTGAAGTGAGACAAGCTTTCATGTCACAAAAGGCAATTGGCCTTTGCTACTATAGTCTGATATTTTCTCAGGTGATTTCAG
>NW_020871035.1:186275-191275 GCF_003789085.1 Penaeus vannamei
CACTTTTATAAGAAGCACATGAAATGAAAATATTGTAAATCCTTATTGCAGCTTGTGATAGCGACATTTATATATCTGCTATTCAGCTGCAAAATGAGCCATAATACTTTAAAATCGGACTGAAAATGCGTGTGTTGTGCGTGAAAATGTGAAGTACCATAATGTCGCGATTTTTTTCCTCTTCATTTATTTTCCATTATAGATACCAAATCATGTAGGAAATACTTGTATATGATATAATTAATTATTACTTACCTTTATTGTGGGTTTACAACATATAATACTGGTCGGAAAAATGATCGTTCTCAAGACCACCGAATATCACAGTCTACCCTTTCCGAGCGCGAGAAGCGGCGTCGTGCACGTGCTCTTTCACCCGAGGGTCCGAAATGTTTAACTCTACGGGGTGAAGCATCCAACTTTCACATGTTATATCCTAAATTTGGAATGTAGTATCACATGACCACATATCAAATGTTACATTGCCTTTCCACGCCCAAGCTGTATGCCGGCTTGACAGATGAGTAGATAAATTACTGATCGTTCTTTTCCTTTAAATGATATATTTTAGACCGTAATAATTTTATGATCTAGATTTACACTGTAATACTATTATATAATGCTTTGACCATGTATCAAATGTACCACAGCTTGCCCATGCCTGTGCAGTTAGCCAGGGTGGTAAATAAAGGACTAAACTAAACTAAAACACTTCCGTGCCTGTGCAGTTAGCCAGGGTGGTAAATAAAGGACTAAACTAAACTAAAACTAAAACACTTCCGTGAAATAACGATATACAAGTACAAAGGGGTGTAAAAAATTTGTACATAAGGTATATATGGATATACAGATCACTTCCGTGTATTTTGTTTATTCATATTATTCCGTTTTTTGTTGATTGTTTGTTGTTTTTTCTTTGTGCTGTGATATTTCAGAAAGTTATGAACACATTTTAAGATTTTTACCAGAGGTTTGTTTTAACCTAACCATGACACTGTGGTGGTTATGTTGACCATGGTTCGGATCCAGATTTTTTTTTCCAAATTCAAAAAGTTATGAACAGATTTTGATTAAAAAAAAAAAAAAAAAGAGAGATACGTGATGTTTGTCTTAGTCTAACTTTGTGAATCAGTTAATGAAAGACGACATACTATAATTGCGGTGATAATAAAAATAAGTAACAAATTAAGACAATTAAATGAATTAGATAGCATGCAATAATTAAGATAACAATAGTAAAAATTAAAAATAGTAAAAATCGAGTGTTATCTGCTAAGGGTTTTTATATCATTACCAATTGTCTCAAATTCATTTCCTCTCTGATAATGGTTGTGGTTATCAGTTATTCTAGTCGTTATCCTGAAAATGAATCCATTTTCTCATAACGTTAATAATAATTAATAGCACTTCAATATCACGTTTCAGTTACATTGCATTTCAGCTTACAGATAATCGCCATAGCTTTCCTTTGCCACAATCTTTGATAAGACTCATCAGGAAGTGAGTTCAATATAGTGAGTAGTTTAGACGGAACTCTCCCTTGAAGTGAGCCCGACCAAATAAGAATCCCAGAAAAAAAAAATTCATGTCACAATAGGCGATTGGTCATTGCTACTATAATCTGATGCTGTTTTTCAACTGATATTTTCTCAGATGATTTCAGGTCTTTGGACTAAATTATGTCGGCAACGAAAGAGATGGAGATGATTTCAGGTTTTTAGATGAAATTTGTTATACAGACGGCGCCAGAGACGGAATAGAACCGCTTAGATGCAGCATAACAAGCTTACAGTGGAAGCCTAACGGTTCGACCTAAAAAACGGTGATGATTCGCTCGAACGAACGGTGGGGGCAGAAAAAGTTAAAGGTGGGTTAGGTTTTGGCTTGATGGACAGAAAGAGAAAAATGAAAGAATGATGGACAGAAAGAAATAAAAACGAATGGATGAATAAAGGATTGAGGCATAGAAAAAAAACACATTAAAGTGTTGGTATTATGATTTTCTTATTTATATTTTATTGTTATTATTATTGTTATTAATATCATTATGATTAGTATTCCCATTATTCCGATGGTGATAATGATTATGATGCTTATTAATATTATTGTTATTTTTTATGATAATTATTATTTTATCATTGCCTCTATCATTATCATTATTATTATGACTATTGTTATCGTCATCGTTGTCGTTATTATTACCATTATTATCATTATCATTAATGTTATTATATTATTATTGCTACTATTATTATTATTATGGTTATCATTATTGTCTTTACTTCCATTGTATTTATTGTTCTAGCATTACTCCTTTCGATACTATCATTTTGATAGTATTTATATAAATATCAACATTATTATTATCTTTAGAATTATCATATTAATCACATTAGCACCATCATTACCACAGAGGCAAATATAATGGACGATAGTTGCAATGGTTATATTACAGATGTAATTATTCCAAGTGTGGAATGACAGACTATTGTATTCTTAGTAGCTGCAATGATAGTTTTAATAACAATGCTTTATTCTCATCATTACATAGAATGTTAATATTCTTAGTATTTATATCGTTATTGCTGTTATCAATTTGCATACTAACATTACTGTTATCATTGATTGTCAGTGTGATGAAAAGCTTTCTAATCACCTCGATTGGTGTTATTTTTTCATCATTAATATATCTGTTATCTATACCATTATAACAGTTTTGCAGCTGTGAATTCTATCCTCATTAATATCAGAATTTGCTTTATCACTACTGTATATGTATTTATCAAACAGAATTCTTTTGAGGTTTAATGATGTAGTCACAATGTGATATTTTTTTATTGGAATCACTTAAATGCAGTTAGTTCTCATTAATCATTAATACCACAAACGTGTGATGCATATTAGGAATCTAATAATACAATTAATATGCAACGGTAATATAATCACTTAGCCTATACCCTTTATATATATCTTAATTCCCAAATACATATAATAAAATCATGCATTATTATATTGTTTAGCAACTATCAAAATGATATACAGTCACAAATGCATAACATGTTCGCTATGATTGCAGAGCTTAAATGTAAAGTAGAATATCTAATTACCCTCCATTTGAAATCAAAATACTAAAGTAAAAATCAAGTTCTTGTTTTTCTTCTCTTCATCATCAGTCTCCAACCTATCAACTTTGGATCTTTAGAAAAAAGCCTTTTCCGTTAGACCTTCTTCTGTAGAATAACACATGGTGTATACATCTGAGCGTCGGACACATCTGTTACTTGAGACGGCTTTCCCGCGGCTCGGTGAGAGAGGTCTCCCGGCGCCTTCTCCAGACCCAGTTGCTCCATTTCGTCCTTGGCTTCCTGGCTTAGGCTCAGACCCCAGCGCTCGTAGGTAAGGATTAAGTCGTAGCCCACGCTCTTGCTGAGGGTCTTGTACACATGGTCGATTTGCCGTTGATGATCTTGTGTCAGATATTTGGCCTCGTCGTCAGAAAGAGCTCGAGTTGTACGGTTGAGTTGACGGAACATTTCCCACCCTAATGGAAAGGCATGCTTGATCTCCATCAGGAACACCAGCTTATCCCACACGTCTCCCTCATCGAAGGTCATTCCATTGTCTACTTTATCAGCTGCTGTGACGTAGCTGTTCTGCTCTTCCAATCTGTCTCTATCGAACAGCTGCTCCTGAATGTACAGCGAAAATAAGTTGACTGTTGATTCGCTACCATAAGCTCCTGACCAGTATGATCTTTGTTGATAGTTGTGTCCAAGTTCATGCCAACTTACCCAGTTATATGGGATCCAGTTTTCAGCCATGTTATAATGCACACGCCCCAACACAATTGGGAATCCGGCGTGGGCTGATCCAGCTGTGGGTTCAGCATCGTTCACCAGCCACTGTTTGCCGCGAGGAGGATCTTCCGACTCATCAAAACCTGCAGCGTAATTTAGCATTCCCATAATTTCGTCATAACGAGACATCAGTTCGTCAGGACTGGTTATTTCTCTTGCATCCTTTGTGGCAAGAACAACCACACATTTATCCGATTCCATTATCGTCAGTGGAGCATCTCTCATTTTGATAATTTCCCATTCTGCATTCGATGTCTGTCCATAGCGATAGTATGGCGCTTCGACCACGTTCGTGACATCAACATCGACTGTGAAATGTTCCCCTTCATTGAACATAAATATGATGTTCCCTCCATACTGACTCCTGATCTCATTCACACCTGGCTTGACATCAAATGCCTCGGACACTACGGGCATGCGTCTGTACTGTCCATTTATGATATTAGAAGATGTTGGCCTCAGCTTGTCAGTGTGTGCACCAATGCGAACAGTGATCTGCAGTGCTTGTGCCTCTGATAAAGTTTCAGGCAGAATAACCTGACACACGTCTCCTGCTGCTAGGTACAGGTCAGTGAGCTGCCAGTCCCAGGGAACTGTCATTCGGAAATCTCTGTCTTGTCCAAGTACAGATAGATCTAGAGTCACCTTCTTTGTAACTCTTGGTGTGCTAGCATCAACTGTTCCAGGAAAGGTAGCCACATCTCGAGGGTGAGGAAGAGGATCAGATTTTGAACTCAGCTCATTCACGATTCCCCTATATATTTCCTGCTTGTATGTTGTTTCATCACTACCAGGGAATGGGTAGACTGCCGGTGGAGCTCCTTCTAGATTTGTTTTCAAGTCGGAGAATTTCCACCACTTTTGATTGAGTCCATCGTGAGGAGAATACAACCAAACTTCTGTTCTTGGATTTCTCTTGGGAACATCGAGAGCATATGAGCCAATCCTGAATCTCTCAGCTTCGTCCCAGGTCCAAATTGCAGTCGAATTACTACTATCTTCTAGTTTCACATCCCGAGTGCTGTAATCTGCACCAAGGCAGTAAGAGCGATTCCCTGCCCACTGCCATGAGCCGCCGAAGGGGAACCATCCCTCTTCCTTACTTCCACTACAATACAGGAGTCCAACTTCAGCATCACTTGG
>NW_020871035.1:196275-198775 GCF_003789085.1 Penaeus vannamei
TATTGCATCATTTGTTTCAAAAGTTTTAACTATGAAATAAGTACTTCAAAAAAGTATTTAATTCTGAGCCAAGCAGATCACCTCAAATAAACCACTGAAGACCCTTCATTTCCTTCGTACCTGCCATGATTCTTCTGAGACTTCCTCGTTCGACGGAGCCTATTAGCTACGAGGCTTTTATATACCATTGGGCTGTTTTATTTTCCAAGGTACACTGAATGTACGCTGTGTTGATAAGGAGAATGTAACAAATAAATGCATTCTAAGTCTACACGTTATAGGGTTACATGTCAGTATCACGTTTCAGTTACATTGCATTTCGTCTTACATGTGATGGCCGTTTTACTTTGCTATAATCTCTTGAAAAATACTTATCAGGAAGTGAATTGAATATGGTGTTTAGAAGTGAGCCTGACCAAATAAGAATCCCACAAAACGGAAGAAGCTTTCATGTCACAAAAGGCGATTGGCCTTTGCTACTATAATCTGTATGTGTGTGCTTGTATGTGTGTGTGTGTGTGTGCTTGTATGTGTGTGCTTGTATGTGCTTGTATGTATGTGTGTGTGTGCTTGTATGTGTGTGTGTGTGTGTGTGCTTGTATTCACACATACATATTCATTATACAACTTATCCGGTATCAATTTCTAAGAATACCTGATGATATCAGCACTAATATTAATTGCTATACGTAAGTAACCTTCCACAAATCCAATGATTGGAGTATATAATGCTCTCCATCGAACGAACGCTTTACACTTTCGAAAAGGTTTGGTCTTTCATCGGACTGGGGACCGACGAGACCTGCAACTAGGTCACCATGACAGGTATGTGATTGCTTTTGCTTCACAGTAAGGAGATGAAGTCTATGAAATACTGTATGTCTTTACTTTTCCTTACTGCAAAAGGGCTCAATAATTTCCCAATAATCTTCTATATGTCTTGAGTGGAAGAAGCTTAAATGCCTAACCATATATTATTCTTCCCGTTCAGACAACCCGACGATAACGTATGGCGTCAAAGATGGGGAAACCGTGTATCTCGTGAACCAGAGCACCAACACTTGCTTGGCTGTCACGAGCGGATCAAGCCCTGATGACGCCGTGGTCGGCATGGCCCCGTATGATGGGAGCCAGGGACAGCAGTGGACTAGGTCTGGGGACCAGTGGCTATGGGGAGGAAACTCCTCATACTGTCTGGAGCCGATTTCTGGCACAAACAACGTAGGTCTAGGGAACACTAGCAATTCATCAGCTTCCTGGGTCTATGATGAGTCTGAGAGAATAGTGTTGGGGTCAGATGCTCTGGATGTACCATGGACAGAGCCGAGGACACAAGTCATACTGTATCCTATGCATGATGGCCTTCACCAGAAATGGTGGTTTGAGTCTCTGGAAACCAAAGAACCAGAATATCTCATCAGTCAGAGTACCACTACGTGCCTCGCAGTACGCAGTGGTTCCGTGCCAAGTGATGCTGAAGTTGGACTCCTGAATTGTAGTGGAAGCAAGGAAGAGGGCTGGTTCCCCTTCGGCGGCTTTGGGTGCAGATTACAGCACTCGGGATGTGAAACTAGAAGATAGTAGTAATTCGACTGCAATCTGGACCTGGGACGAAGCTGAGAGATTCAGGATTGGCTCATATGCTCTTGATGTTCCTTGGGAAGATCCAAGAACAAAAGTTTGGTTGTATTCTCCCTACGATGGACCCAACCAAAAGTGGTGGAAATTCTCCGACTTGAAAACAATTCCAGAAGGAGCTCCACCGGCAGTCTACCCATTCCCTGGTAGTGATGAAACAACATACAAGCAGGAAATAGCTAGAGGAATCATAAATGATATGAGTTCAAAGTCTGATCCTCTTCCATACCCTCGAGATGTGGCTACCTTTCCTGGAACAGTTGATGCTAGCACACCAAGAGTTACAAAGAAGGTGACTCTAGATCTGTCTGTACTTGGACAAGACAGAGATTTCCGAATGAGAGTTCCCTGGGACTGGCAGCTCACGGACCTGTACCTAGCGGGAGACGTGTGTCAGGTTATTCTGCTGAAACTTTATCAGAGGCACAAGCACTGCAGATCACTGTTCGCATTGGTGCACAAACTGACTGGATTCAACCAAAGTCTTCTAATGTCATCAATTTGCATTACAGACGCATGCCCATAGTGTCTGAGGCATTCGATGTCAAGCCAGGTGTGAATGAGATCAGGAGTCAGTATGGAGGCAGCATCAGAACATTTCACAGTTGATGTTGATGTCACGAACGTGGTCGAAGCGCCATACTATCGCTATGGACAGACATCGAATGCAGAATGGGAAACTATCAAAATGAGAGATGCTCCACAGACGATAATGGAATCGGATAAATGTGTGGTTGTTGTTGCCACAGAGGATGCAAGAAAACTAACCAATCCTGACGAACTGATGTCTCGTTATGAAGAAATTATGGGGATGGTAAATTATGCTGCAGGTTTTGACGAGTCCGAAGATCCGCCACGTGGT
>NW_020871035.1:203775-206275 GCF_003789085.1 Penaeus vannamei
ATAGATATCACTGTAGAAAGGTATATGTAGGTATTTCCAGGTAACATGTCTTATCTTACTGGTAGGTATTGCCAGGTGTTATGCCATTATCTACGGTGGATATGATAACCCCCCATCAAATCAGACTACTTCTCATTTTTTTGCTACTGACGAGTGATAAACAGCTTTTGATATGTGTGTAGAGGACAGATTTTCCCAAAAGCAAGCGCCTTCCCTATGCTTGCAGTAACAAAATTCAGTTTAAGTAACTGCAATATATATTCAAGATGATAATTATGTAAGGAAAAAGCAATAAACGCAGTAGGTTTATTTACACGCTTTTGAATAGATAACAATGGTTCTGCGAAATCACATTTGTACGTGAAACATTCTTAACTAAGTCCTTCGTTATCTCAAAATAAGCCTCATCCAAGGACATGGGTCAGAAATTGGGATCATACTGAGAAAATATCTCTTGGATCTCCCTGCTGGCTTGTTTGTATTTTGTGAAATCATCTGGTTTAACAATCACAAGATCAGGACACAATTTTTTGCCAATGAAGCCTGGCATGGCAGCTCGAACTCGGAAAAAATAGACATACTTCTCTGCACTGCACTTCAGTTTGTTTCTCCTGACCTCTCAAGGCTTCGGCTCTTGATTACTTCGCATTAGGCCTCGCTTAAAGATAACACCTTTCTGCAGGCACAATGTTTTTTTGTTTTTTTTCAGGGGGAAAGAATGTGAATGGGGTGGGGGAGAGAGAAGGCGTAATACACTGACATTTGTCAGTGTATTACGCCAGTGATCAACTTGTGTGTGTGTGTGTGTGGTGGGGATGGAAGGGTGGGGGATTTGTAAGGTTGTGAGTGTGTTTGTGTGGTGGGAGTGTTTGAGTGTGTATTTGACAGAAACAGGTAAGAAGAGAGAGAGAGACAAAGACAGGCTAATAAACACAGATAGAGAGGCAGACAGACAAACAGAGGCAGAGGAGAGAGAGGGAGAGGGATAGAGAAAACAGCAGGGGATCAATGAGAGAGATCCCCCGGGGCTTTCTTTAACTCCAGTTGCTGGATCTCGTCCTGTGCTTCCTGGCTGATGTCGATGCCCCATCTTTTGTACGTCAAGATCAGGTCTCGACCTATTCGCTTACTCAGCACCTTGTAGACATAATCAAATTGATGCTGACTATCTGACACTATGTGCTGAGCCTCCTCCTCTCTTAGGGCGCGAGTGGTTCGATTCAGGTGGCGGAACATTTCCCACCCTGGCTCGGGGAAGGCGTGCTTGATTTCCATCAGGAACACCAGCTTCTGCCAGCAGTCAGCCTCCTCGAATTTCATGCCTTCATCTACTGCCTTCGCCGCCTTAAGATAGTCATTTTGCTTCTTCAAACGGTTTCCTGTGTTTAGCTCTTCCTCTACAAACACGGAAAACAGGTTGACAGTAGATTCGCTGCCGTAGACGTTAGACCAATAGGGTCCCTGTTGATAGTTGTGGCCCATTTCGTGGCTGATGACCCAGTGGTGGGGCGTATCGAGGGAGGTTAGGTCATAGTATTGCCGATCAAACATCACTGGGAACCCTGCGTGCGCGCTGCCACAGGAGATCTGGACGTCCTCGACCAGCCAGTATTTACCTCTTGGTGGGGGGTCTGTGTCTCCGAAGCCACAGAGGTCATCCATCTTCTCCATGACGCGGTCGTATCTCTGCATAAGCTTCTGAGGGTCGGTGATTTTGCTGGCTGCTGTCGTAGGGATGACGAAGACGAAGCGGCCGCTTTCCAAAACAGAACTGGGTGCATGCAGGTACTTAGACCTGTTCCATATTTTATCGGAGGTCGTGCCAAGTCTATAATACGGAGCTGCTATCACATTTTGCACTTCAACTTTGGTCACAAAATTGTCCCCTTCCTCAAACATAAAAATCAGGCTTCCACCAAACTGGCTTCTAAGTGAATTAATTCCAGGGAAGACTTCGAACACGTCAGTAACGACTGGCATTCTCTTGAACTTTCTCTGATCCGACACATTGGTCGAATGAAGATCAAGGCAGTCACAATGCGCGCCGACCCGCACTTTGACCTGATCTGCTTGTTCGGGCGGTAAGTCGTCAGGCAGAATAACCTGGAAGACCTCTCCAGGAACCACGTAGAGATCCGTAGCTTGCCAGTCTTGAGGGACCGTCATGCGCAAGTTCTTCCTCTGCCCGAGCGTCGAGAGGTCCAGCAGGAGGGTTTTCCTCAGCCGGGGCGTCGCGGCGTCCACTGCACCTGGGAAAGTTTGTACGTCACGGGGATAAGGAAGCGGTTCTGTCACGGGGGTCAGTCTGTTGATTATTTCTCGCGCAGTCTCTTTCTTGTAGAGAGTCAGGCTGGATGGAGGAAATGGGTAGAGGCAATGGCCAATCGAGTCGCAGAGTTTCGAGAGCTTCCACCACCTCTGATTCTCCCGTCCATTTTTTGGCCACATGATGGCTTTCGTCCTCGGGATTTTCCACGGAACGTCTAGCGCGTGCGTCCCC
>NW_020871035.1:216275-223775 GCF_003789085.1 Penaeus vannamei
ACAGTTTATGTTGATGTGCTATTATAGATAAATAAATTGTACTCAAAGTAAAGAAATTACTAATACAAGGGGGCTTGGGCAAAATTTTATGTTTTTTAAGATGTGAATGTAGAAACCTTTAAAATTTGCAATAAACATTTAACAGACACCCAACATAAGGTTTGCACTGATCTCCATGGTGGTCCTCTGTGCCTGTCAACTCTCTGGCAATGACTGACAAATCTCCATCATATCTATTTGTTATGATAGAGATTGTAGACCTTTCAGATAGTTTGATGTGAATTAAGGGCCCAGTCCAAATTCTTACCAGAATACATGTGGTGTAGGTTCTTGAACATTGCCAGAGAGGTAGGCAAAGAGGCTGCAGATAATCTTTTCTGCTGACTTGAGAAAATTGTTTGTATTGAAATGAAATGATACTTTTAAAAGTTTGTAATAGATTCAAAGATACTCATTCCTCACTGAGATATTTGAAGCAAAATCTGAGGCTTAACATAGGCTTGGGGTGAGTGTGAACTATATTTGAATAGAGAGTAAAAAGAAAAGAAAAAAAATCAGGGAATTGGGTAAGAGTAGCTTAGAATTTCTGCACTACCAAGTTTGGTAAGAACTGTGCAGAATTTCTTCAGTTATAACACTGCTGTCATATATATATATATATATATATATATATATATATATATATATATATATATATATATATATATATATATATATATATATATATATATTGTATTTTAAATTGCTAAACATCCATAGTTTGAAGAAGTTGGAAAGCAATTTTATTGTATGGTGGATGTATAATAAAAATGATAAATCCACATTATATAAACAGCAATCGTAACTCCTATTTGTACAAAGGCATAATTCAGTCAATCTGTTTTGATTTTCAGAATTGGGTCTTAAAGGAAATCCTCTTACTGACCGACGATTCCGCAAATTGGTTGAATCTGACAGATGTCTCCCAAAGCAAGTAATGGATTACGTGAAGCAACATTGCCCTAAAGTACAGGAGGGAAAGGGAGGTGGTAAAGGAAAGAAAGGCAAAGGAGGGAAAGGAAAGAATAAGGATCAAGATCAGGTATGAAATGTTTAAAATGTATATGATCTAAATAGAAGTTTTAACCAAAACTGTAAGTGCTTATACTAACATATGTTTTTCACGTGTTCTTGTACAATACATTTTTATGGTGTATTTCTTGAATCTCATTAACATTGTCTGTGGTTTTTACTTAACAGGGGTTCTCTTTAGTTTATGTATTATTAGGGATTTTATAAGACTTTTACTCCAAGAGTTGCATATATTCAGACCCTGAGAGTTAAGTGATAAGAAATTCTAATACTCACAAATGTATAGATACCTTTATATATGTTATAAGACTATGTGTTGTTTGAAGTCTTAGTGTTCTGTAATGTTGAAAACCTTTATCATCAGATGGATGAGATGTGCAATGAGCTTCATGTTCTAAGTGTGACTGATGAAACACCAGTAGTCCGGGTGGATCCTATCGTGAAGGATGTGAGGCCGTACCTAGTGTGCGGCATTCTTCAAAAGTTAGATCTGAGTGGAGAAAACTTCAAGAAATTCATCTCTCTGCAGGTAAGGTTTTGTTACATAGTTGTATAGTTTTGTGTAGAGGTATAATTTTTTTTTTTTATCTCTTATTCCTTACAAAATTATTGAGTTGGGATGACCATTTTCTACCTTTTTCTTTTTTCTTTTCTTTTCCTTTTTTTTCTTATCTCTAATTTTCTTGTTTTCTTTAATTTTTGTGAAGAACTATCATTCTTTATAATTTTGCTAAAATTATGGAGAATTAACCAGTTTCTGCTTCCTACTTTTTCTTCAATCCCCAATTCATTTTTTTGTGTATTTGGTATTCTCCTTTGAGGTTATTCTGTAACTTTCTGTTATTGGACTTTGCCTTGTTATGCTTTTCTGTCACGTCACCAAAAATAGTCGTGCAACAAATAGTTAAAAAACAAAACAAAATATGATAAGGAAAACTGACCATAACTTGATGCAATCATCAGACAAAGCTGCATGAAGGGATCTGTGAGAAGAGGCTTGCTGCAACTATTGCAACACATGATCTTGCAAAGATCAAAGGTCCTCTGAAGTACACTGCACGTGATCCCAATGAGATTCTCATCCATCCACTGATAAGGGGCAAGGAGGTCACTGCCAAGGCTTTGCATGGGGCATTGCAACATGAGGCAGAAGCACAGAGAAAACACATGAAGAAGAACATGACCACTGGACTTCATAAGTAAGTCTACTGCTGTGTGATATTTCTCTTACTTTTTTGTAGACATGAAACAATAATGTATATATGTATACACCTGTGTACATAGAAATAGCAATATCTATAGCAAAGCTTGTTAATGTGTGAATTATTCAAGATATAATGGATGTGATCAAGAATGTTTACTGAAATATATTGTTTCAGGTACCTTCACATAGTTGAACCATGGAATGTGTGGCCTTGCATTGAAGATTCTGCTGGGACAGTTGTGTCTTTACCACCCATCACAAATGCAGATAACACAAAGGTTATCATTCAGGTTTTCTTTGTCCTATTTATATATTTACAGACATATGCACACATTTATATATGGCTTTATATGCCACAGGAGTGACAGATAATTATTTTTTTTTTCTTTTTACAGATTACTGAGGAAACAACAGATGTGTTCATAGAAGTGACAAGCAGCAAAACACTGGCAAAAGCAAAAGAGGTTCTTGATACTCTTCTTCTGACTATAATGCAGAACAACCTTTGCCCAGAGAGGAATGAAGCAGATAAAACAGTCATGACAGTTCAGCAGGTTAGGGTAGAAGATGAAGACGGAAAGCTTCGGGTGTTGTATCCATCTCGTACGGACCTAATATATGAAAATGTGAGGATTAGGGTAGTTATGCCTGAGAAATAACTTTCTTATAAGTGGTATGTGCCTGTTTGGAATTGTGATATTTTGGGTATGTATTGTTCAGATACCCATTAATTATTAAAATCATTGTGTTGAATATACAGGTGTGATTTCTCTTTCTGATATTCAGAAGCATTTTCAGCCAGATGAATTAATTCATCCAGTCATTCAATTGATTTGCTGAATCCTGTCATTCACTGAAGTGCTGATGAAATTAGTCTCAAAGTGATAATATTTATATTGTATTTATGAAACATTAGGATTCAGATTAATTAAGGCCAAAGAAAAAAATCTTTTTTATATTTTCTTTCACAGAATCTTTTATGTTCAATCACACAGTGTTCTTGAAAAAATAGCATTCTTTTGTAAGTCATGGTCATACATAAACAAATGGATATCAGAACAATGGCAACTCTCATATTAACCACAACACCATTATTCAGATATATTTCCATTATATAAGTGCATTAACCCTTGTGAAAATAATTAAAAAATAAGAAATGTATGTTTCTATATAAAACATGTACATGTACTCAGTAAAAATTAAGTTCTTATTAGGTAACATTAGTGGATGCACTAAACTGAACTCAGTAAGATTATGGTAAAATAATAGATGTTGAAGATATAGATTGCATTTTGGAGGAAATCACACAAAGAGTCACTCCTGCACATTTTAACAGTCTAGGCTGAAAAGGATGGGAGAGTGCGGCATTTCATATTACCCATAAGTTAAGGAGATTTAAGTCAGGAAAGGAGATTTCTTCATACTGAGTTTTAAATCTGCATCAGAGTTGTACTCATTAATGCCATCCACCCATTTATCTTAATGGTGCTCAAGTTACAATTATACCTTACAAAGGGAAGGGGATATTTGAAAGTAAATTGAAGCAAAAACCAGTACATATTAAAATTTGAATAAAAGAAAAGGAGTACATAAGAAGCTTTTGTAAAAAAAAATGCAATATTAGATTAGTTACAGCTAATAAGAACCTATATGAAATTGAGAATTATAAAGATCTTCAAGCTGAAAAGTCATCTTCTATGTGCATACAAGAAACAGTGCTCAAAGTAGACTCAGTTCCATAACCATGTTGTTCCTTCTTTATGTTGATTGCATACCCTGTTCTGTTTCATATTCTTTAAAGCTACACGAGTATAGAAAAGAAAGGAATGAGGATACCTAGTGCCAGGTAAAAGAAAATGGTAAAAGTAATAATGATAACAAAGCTGCAAGGGGAATTTGCAAGACTAGGTTTGTAGAAATGTGGACTAACATCCAGTCCAAAGTTAGGAGACTGGAAAGATTGATGTACTAGTTTGTTATTATGAATGCTTTGATAAAGGATATATAGATTACATTGAGCAATTACTGTATTTGTTTTTTTTAGTTTCTAAGAATTTTTTTTTTTTTTTTACAAAATACGACTATACTGCAGCTGAATTTTCAGTTTAATGTATTTTAAATAGTGAACTTTCAAATATGTTTCATTTTCTAAGGAATGCATAAAACCTTGAAATTTGTATTTTTCCTTTCAAAATATGACCTTGTTTTGCTTCTTGTGAAAGAAATTTCATTTTTAGGTTTCTTTGCTTAGTTACTCTTTTGTAGGAAAAGGAAAACATTTTTTTCTTTTTGTCAGTGTTGTCCATATTCAGAGAGATATATGGAGACATGTGACCGAAGTCAAGAAATTTTGTTAACGGTTGATAAAATATATTAATACATGAATATATGGCACTGATAAGGAGATTAGAGGGATTTTTTAGAATTTCTTTGGAAATTTGGATTACAAGTATATAAAATTCAGATATAAGCCAGGAATGACTGACATTCATATAACACTGTCACATTCTAGTGAATGCTATTATATGTAAATTCTTTGCCAGAATGAGACATGTTTTTGCAAAAAGGGAGAAGTGTAATGCATTTTTTTTCTCATGGCAGTAAGTTATTACATATAATGAATATTATTTAAAGAAGATTGGTACATTATTTAGAAAATACATTACCATATATAAAATGTGTAATTTGCTAACAAGTGTAATCAGGTTTGTGTATTTTTCCATAATTAAAATTATATATGGTTCTATGAAGTTTCCTTATTTTTCCCTAAGCCTTGTGAAAGTGGTAGTGTTATTCTTTATTCATAAAAGATAGAACGGAAAGTTTCAGCTTGCAAAAATTTATTTTTTTAATTAGCCTATATGTCTGCAAGAAAACAATAATCACAGCAGTATAACAATATAGATTCTCAGGACACATTAGTTTACAGATATTTTCTATATTTTAAAACCTCTACAGTGAATTTTTAATGGGACCTATTCAGTAAAAATAAAATATAAATAGGTATTACTCTTTCACTATTCTGTGCTCTAAATTTAATTCTGTAGGACAAAATTACCTATAAGGATATCAAAAAGATTTTGATTCAGACTTCACTAAATATTTAATATTTCCTAATGCCATTCTGTAACAGAAATTGGAAAATATGAAGATATTTAGCTGGTACTTTTTCATTCATCATGAAGCTTCATATTATATAGACTTCACATAATCTTATTCAAGCAATGAAACAGTATGTCTAAAGATTTTTAACATCCTTCTGGATAAGGACCATTCTTGCTTCACCCAATTATATAAGTTCTTTTATATTAAATTATTGGATCACAATTGATAATTAGGCAGTATCTGAGTGAGGTATTCCACAAAAAATATATTGTTCAATGTTTCAAAAAAGTATATCAGAAATACTTTAAGAAAGAAAATCTTTGAAACTGCTTAGAGAAGTACTGAAAATGTATTTGCAGTAAGTTACAATATGTTTTTAAGAATTAGGAAGGACTCGTGTTGCTTATTTCGGGAACTTCATATTTGTAAAAAAAAATAACAAATAAATATCATAAGGAAATATATGAAGATTAATTTATTTGTATGACATCACTGAAAATCAAATTGTTATGTCATGAATTAATTTTGAAGTGGAAAGTACCTAAGAGCTTTCTAGTGCTCTCCATTGTTGCATTGTTTAGAAAGTCTACTGATGTTACAGGCACCCCATACTATTGAGAGCACTGTGCTAGTTCCTCAGTCATTATTTACATCCTTTGATATGAAGAATTAATTCTACTTACATCTTATTATCTGTATGTGAAGCTTGGGACAGTGCCCTCTTATTCAACATCATGTAGTATCAGTGATAAATAATTCTGCACATCATAAACCTCTACAGAATGATTTTCAGAATATTCCTACTTGGACAAAAAAAGTCAAATGTGCATAAGAAATTTTATTTTTATAAATAATATATACTCATGATCTATTAGGCAGAAGAAATGCATTAGTTTAACTACCATCATGGGAACATGAGACTACTTCATGCATTGCACATTTAAAGTTCAGATATCAAAAGCATGTAAATCTCTAGTTTTCTTACTAATAAATCCATTATAAAAATCCTTGGCACTCATTGGTTTACGCCCCTTCACAATCACCTTCTTAAAACTAACACAACCGTCTGCACAATGTACACTTAAGACTTTTGTCTTTTTATTGAACACTATGCGTCCAGGTGATAGATTTTTCACATCCTCATTTTTGCATTTAGTATTACTAGTTCTTTGAGAAAACATGATCTCTTTCTCTCCCTTGATATCACTGTTACACTTTTCTCTGTTGTTAGGCACAAAGTGTGACCACTCCTCATGCATAACCATGTCTCGTAATTTTACAGGGGTTCCATGCCATAGGGTCCAAAGAGGAAAGTAATCATCCAATGCTCTGTACATAGCTTGGATCTTTCTACATGTGCATTTTTCCCAATTGATTCTGGATGAATCCTCCTTGACTTTAGGTGCTGAAAAAGAACATTTCCAGAAAAAATATCAGTGGCTTCTGTGTCTGGCACATATAAAGATTTCATTCCTTTATATTTCTACAACATGATTCTGAATTGTTCTAGTAATTGCATATTCACATTAGTTGCAATATATTTCAAAATATATATCCTCTTAAAAATAATATTAATAAAAAAAAGGCAATAAAGTTGTTTTTACCTTTTGTGACTCCATTACTAGGCTGTGGTGTAGCTGCTTGTAGATTCCCAGGCAATCCTTTCAAAGATGTTATCAGTTCACGGGCTCCAAGAACAGCTAACTGTTTGGTAAGAATACCACTCATTGTATTCCAGCTGATGGGTACTGATGCTTGGCTAACAATTTCTCCAACATCAAACCTGTATATAAAATATTTATCAATCAATACCTGTATTATATAAAAATCAATTATATATCTTTTAGAGCAGTATTACTATAACAGAAAGAATATTATGTATTTATATATAATACATAAATATGTATGTATGTAATGTATACATATATATACATATACATAATACATTAATACATATACATATACATACATTATATATATATATATATATATATATATATATATATATATATATATATATATATATATATATATATACACATATATATATATATATACATATATATACATATATATACATATATATACATATACATATATATATATATATATATATATAT
>NW_020871035.1:226275-232707 GCF_003789085.1 Penaeus vannamei
ACACACACACACACACACACACACATACACACACACACACACACACACACACACACACACACACACAACACACACACACACACACACACATATATATTATATAATATATATATATATATATATATATATATAATATATATATATATATATATATATGTGTGTGTGTGTGTGTGTGTGTGTGTGTGTGTGTGTGTGTGTGTGTGTGTGTGTGTGTTGTGTGTATATGTATATGTATATATATTATATAATATATATATATATATATATAGTGTATGTATGTATGTGTGTGTGTGTGTGTGTGTGTGTGTGTGTGTGTGTGTGTGTGTGTGTGTGTGTGTGTGTGTGTGTGTGTGTGTGTGTGGTGTGTGTGTGTGTGTGTGTGTGTGTGTGTGTGTGTGTGTGTGTGTGTAAGAAATTGATTATGAGGACTTTTATGAGGAAGGCGTAAAAGATCGTAGGGTACATTGCATAAGATGAAAAAAAATCAAGGCGTGTTTGGTGTATAAATAACCTATCTCTGATACTTCATTGTCATCTCTAAACCTTTTCAAAATGGGTTTAAATATCTTTTAATAATTATTCCACCACAAACCTACAATAATTATAATTCATATTACAAATTACGTAACCCATGGGCATAATACCTCAAATTGGAATGCACTCTTCCATTCACATTCGAAAGCAAAGTATTTGTAAACACTGTTTCCAAAGCCGAGGCGAGGCGCGGTGAGGGCGAATCAGGAATTACAGTTCTATAAAAAAGAAAAAAAGAAAGAAGAACCGGAAATTAAGTCTAACACCTATAAAAGAAGAAGAAGAAGAAATTGAAAATTAAGCGTAAAACCCTATAAAAGAAGGAACACGGAGAAGAATCGGAAATTCGGAATTTCGGAATATACTTTATTGTCAAGGTAATGCAAGTCTCGTCTACTACATAGGAATATTTCGTATGTAACTGGTTGGCGCGAGTTACATTTTGAGGCATTATTTCAGATCTAGAAATGAGTTACAGTGGTAATGCTATTATTGGGATAGCACCTTTATTTTCTGGATCGCTAGCTAGGGGACCCGGAAATATATAGCATATACTGATGCACGAGATATCAAAGATAAATCAAAAGGTGTTTTAGCCTCTTTTTTAAGCCTGTGTTCAGGGTTGTTAGTTAAAATTGTAAGAAAACAATGTATCTTTATGTGCCAGTTGCAATATAAACATACATCAGCATTGCTTGGCTGACTAATATATAGCTTTTTTAAGCTACATGTTATGCATATAGCAGCTGTATCCTATTAGCCATACAGCACACATGTGCATATGTACATTTAAATGTTATTCCTAACCGAAGCTAACCTAACCTAAACCTAACCTAACCAAAACTAACCTAACCTAACCTAACTAAAACATCCTAACCTAACCTAACCTAATTTAAAACCTAGTCTAACCTGAAGTAACTTAAAACCTAATCTAACCCAATATAATACCCAACCTAAATGACCCTAACCGAACTTAACTGAAAAGCAACCTAAACTAAAACCTAAGTTGTTTAAAAGCAGTGGTTCACTTGGTCAAATTCTTGCTCCGAGGCCAAGAACTGCACCATCCGCTGTTGAAATGACTGCTAGAGTTTGAGCAGTGTTGCTAGTCCATGTAAGCAGCTCTATCAAATGTCAATCCAGAAAATTTCTACACTTAAACTCAAGTATTTTCAGCAATAAACATTTTAAATAAATATATCTACCCTAACATCTTAACAGAGCATATTTTCTCCTTTATGCATATGCAGTGCCTCTAAAACAGTAACACACACTTCAAATTGGGCAACCCCTACACTCAGATGCACTGTCAAAACAAATGGAGATCACTGAATTAAGATATAGACCCATTTCTATATTTATGACCTTATGAAGTTGAAAATAAAGTCACTGAATATAATAGAAGAAGAATGTTATAAGAATTTTGAAAAATTACCTACCTTCAAGAACTGTTGGGTGGATTATTTTCCATGCAATAATGCTAATAATAACACTAATAACAAAGATGATAATAATGATAATAATAATATAATAATTATTATTATTATCATTATTATTATTTAATGTCAATGTCAACATCAGTGTTAATGTCAGTATCATTTTTGCTGTAACTATTTTTTGTCTTTCTCAATTTAGAAGAAGCAGTTTAAAAGTAAGAGAAAAATTTGTTTGCCTTAAAATGATTTTATGATTTATGAAAAAAAAAAAAAAACTTTTTCATCCCCATAATCTCCATTATATTTTGTTTTAATTAATTTCATTGCTTTTAATATATTGTTCTAGAAATTACAAAAACAGAAACCATAAAAAATCATTTCTTTGATAAAATATTAAGCGGAGTTCTCCGCCAACACCCACATTCAAAAGCTTGTAACCAGTATGGTACTTGAACGATGCTGTTGCCATGGTGACTTAGCAAGCGAAAGTCTAGCCATCTATAAGGGTGGCTTGAGAAAGCAAGAAAAAAAATTCTTGAGATTGCAAGTTAAAGTCTTGAGATTTTAGGCAAGAAATTTTCCTAATTAAAACTCCCCTAACCTAACCTAAAATCTAACCTAACCTGGGTTTGCTGTACAGTTTGGAAAAAAACAGGTACACATTTTCTTTAGGCCATGAAAAAAAATATTAGTAATAGTCTTTAAAATATTTGTATTGAATGATAATTTCTTATTTTTGTAGATAAAGGATATAGTCATGAGTGATTCTGAAAGTGGGGATGATGCCTATGGACCTCCTCTTCTCCTGGCTTTAGTAAGTATATATATTTATACCTGTAGATTTATTTGTGTCACAGCACATTTTCCTGCTACCCTGATGCAACACAGCAGTAGATATAAGAAGCCAATAGAAAGTGGCAGAAAATTTGATACTGCCTTCTTGAAATTGTTCAGCAGAGTATTTGTGGTTCATATTACTTGGTATTAATATACCACCTAGCCAAGGGTGAGGATCTCTCTTCCTCTCTATGAAATTGAAGGACACCAGCCTGCCCTGCAGCGTTTGCTTTGTTACAAGAGCTCATGACATTGATATGACCATTTATTCAGAGGCTTTCCCCTACCGAGTACTGTTAGTGTATATGAGCAATCATTTTCCCAAAAAAACAATGTGGCTGAGGACCCAGTTTAAGGCAATTTTGCCTACCCCAAATCCTCTTTACTGTGAGAGAGCATAGTGGTCATGTATCTCCCTTTGTGTGGGCCAGACCTACTGTAATTTCAGTTGCCCTGCCTGAAGCAAGAAAGTTTTGGACAATTGCATGGATACACTCCTGTCCCATCCTACAAAACCAGTGCTGGCAGTTCTTTGTGGAGTAATAAAAAAAATGGTTCCCTCCACCATTCTCTTTAGTTAAGGAGTGTGTATGACTTTCTTTTCATCTGTTTCATGACTAAGATGTCAAGCATAGAGTTTACCCTCAGCGTAAATGTGACAAACATAGTTAAGCTCTAGTCATCTCTGTAATTTGTCTCATGTATATTCGGGGAACTCAGATTATTTTTGGAAGAATTGCATCCAGCTAAATTGAATGTTTATTAAAGTGAACCTGAGACTACTTTATGATTAGGTCTGACAGTGCTTAGGTGACTGAAGCATAAGTATAACCCAAGATGGGATGAAATTCATGTTCCTGTGCACCTCTGCTCTCTCATGACTGACTCCTTACCTTGTGCACTACCAAATGTTGTTCCTATAATATGCTACTAGGTATGCTCATGCCGCTAGTATTAAATCTATGGAAATGTTCATGTGGATGGAGGTTCCAGTTTCCACTGGAGCTAGTTTAAAATTTCTGAAAGGAGAGAGATGAAGTGGTATGTGCCTGGCTCTTTTGGTTTTGGAATAGGTACTGTGAGGTAATTTAATTCAGTGGTAGAGTGCAGGCTGTGCAGGTGCAAGGTCCTGAGTTTTCACCCAGTTGCCCCTCGTACTTGACTCAGCTGTGAGTGAATACTGTTATGCTTACATCAGTATCATGGGGTCAAAGACATGGCAGTAAGCCACAGTTCTAGGTAGGCAATCAATAGGATAGGGTATCCCATCACTGCCCAGGGATAGTCAATACCTGGTCCTATGTTTTCTATTTGTTCCTCTTAAAGAGAACAGTTTATTAGTTTACAGGTTCAGACACTTGGCTTGTCTACCTTAATGGAGGCATTCTTGGCTTGCATTCAGCTCTGCCTAACCAGCATAACATGCTTTTAGGGATCATGGTGCATACACTTTGCAATAGGATTCTAAGAGTAAGAAAAATAAAGCTTTCAGTGTTTGTAATATCGTTGATATTGCTAAGGGTACAAATTTGGAAATAAATAGCAGTGAAAACATCTGTGCTCAAACAAGCAAAAATATCTGTTAATGGCTTGTGAACTATTCTCGTAGTCATGGTGCATGATCGATAAATTGAATGTTGTCCATCAAAGAGCATTATCCAGAAATATATGGTATTAGTATGTCTTAATACAGAAAAACATAGATGTTTTCTTTATCTATTCATTAGTTATTATCATTAATAACCCCTTTTTTAGCATGGCAAAAGTAATTTCTAAAGAAATTTTTGAAATTATATTCTATGTTGTTTTATTCATGTTAATTTTGAATTATTCACTGTCTTTAATTTTACTTTATGATACAATTGTTATAATAAAATGCAGTACAATTAAATGCTACTTTCATGAGTAATACAATAATACCTGCTATCACCCATCTTTTTACTTTTTTATTTTAATCATTTGTATTTTTCACTTTATTTTCTTTATGATTTATCTTAATCCTACTTTAATAATTTGCTGTTCAAAACATGACCTGAATCAGTGGGTGTTCTGATAAATTCAAAATTTCAGAATCACCAAAGTCTAGATCTAGCAAAACTGAAGAAGATGATGACTCATTTATGCCAGCCCTACCTCCTCACATGGTGAAATCTGCAGCCAAGAAGGAAGCCACAAAAGACAGTGAGGAGGAGGAGGATGCATGCGGCCCATCCCTACCGTCCCACGTACCGAAAAGCACATCAAAGAGAAAAGGAGATGAAAGTGAGGACAGCCATAACAAAGCTTCCAAGGTAGATACAGGAAACAGTGAAGAAGAATCTGGAGATGAGGATGATATGTATGGACCTGCATTACCACCACACCTGCTTCAGAAGAAGAAGAAGGATGGTATAGAACCATCCCAAAGCCAGAAGCGCGTGCTAGGACCTACTCTGCCCAAGGGTTACGTTCCTTCTGCTTCAACAATGCCTGTGCCAGAGGAAGGGGAGCAGCGAGAGCGATGAAGATGGTTTCGTTGTGGACCAATACCATCTGCAAAAAATAGATGAAGAGGAATACAGAATAAGACAGCTTGAGTATAGAGCAAAGAAAATGAAGGATAAATTGCAAGGAAAAGTAAGTATAACTTACCATATATTGAGACCCTGTTGGCAAATGTAATGCTTTTTCAGAAAATGATATCAGTTCATATGGTATACTGAAACCAAAAGACACATTTTCCTTTTTAACTTTCAGGGTGAAGACAAACCAATGCAAAGAGAATCTTGGATGCTAGAGCTTCCTGAAGACCGAAAAAGCTTTTGTGGTTTGGAAGCAAGGCAGTTTAGAAGAAAAGCACCCATGGAAAGGGGTGACCGATCAGTTTGGACAGACACACCAGCTGATAAAGAAAGAAAAGCTCAGGTAATGATTAAAGTATATATTTCCACGTGACACTCTTATTCCATGCAGATGACCACAAATATTTAATTAATATATATTTAGTTGGATATTGATTTAATTGTTCCTTTACCTTTACCCCTTCGTATTAGTGTGTGTAGCAGTAGGAAATGACCTTTATTATTCTTCAATTACTGGAAGCAATTTATTAATTACATCACTCAGCAAAAATTACTACATTTACAAGGGAATAGTAATCATCTTTGGTGATGTATAACCAGTTATTCTTTTTCTTTTTTTTCATTTTTATATTCTATCATTTTCCATCTATTCTATTTACCCCACTTTTTATCAGATGGGAACTGATGAAGATGGGAGAGATTATGCTCCAGAAGACATTGCAGCCAAGAAAAGGGGATGAAAAATTATCAGAAATGGTGGAGAGTTACAACTCAAAGAAGAGAGCAGAACCTTTGATCGATATGCATAAGAAGAAAAAGAAGGTAAGAGACTTCAAAGCTAGTGGATTTTTAACTATGATTTCTTCATGAATAGTATCAGTAACAGTATAGAAATTTATCAAATATTTAAAAATGGACACATTATATATGAGTTTAAGCTGAATGATATTTTCTTTCAGGAAATGGAACCCAAGGAAGGAAAGAAGGAGCGTCGTCCATTCAGCAGAGAGGAAGACATGAATGTTAATAAGTTTCGACGATGTTTAGCAGATAAAGAAAAGATT
>NW_020871035.1:245407-277907 GCF_003789085.1 Penaeus vannamei
TGATTGGTGATTCTAAGTCATACATTTATTGTTATATATATTTTTTCAAACTAATATTTTATTTTATTTTTTATCTTTCAAACACTAATTAAAATGCAATCAGTTATTGTAACTTTCAGTAGAGGAAAATGAGATAGTCAACAGATATTATAAAGTGTTAGAATCAAGGGCAAACACTGTATATAGATAGCTGTGTGTTACATAAATGAGAAAAGCAAAGTCACCCAGTTATTAATAAGAAAATAGAAAGGTGTAGATATATAAAATCAGAATAAATAAAAATGGTTTTTAAGCATTTTTGATCATGTTACAGTGTGCCTGTAATGTTTCCTATCGCAACCTCTAACTATAAGATAACCACAAGAAAAGCTTAGGATTTACAAGGGATATCACTGGTGGTACAGCCGCTTGGGAAAAAAAAAATCTTAGAAAGGAATAGAAGGCTCCTTTGGGTCAACAGTGGCTCCAAGCTGGTTTTCCGTTGAAGGTAGAAAGGTGCTGACATGTTTGGATTGGGCTGGTGTAATGATATTATATAAAGGTAATCACTTACAAAAGATCAAGAAGGCAAATTCAGGTAAGACAAAGATTTTGTGATTCTTGAATGAGCTATTTTGGTCTTGGTGTGCAATTTGTGAAAGAAAATTCCCCTGATAAATGAGCGTTTCACAGATAAATGTTATCCAAAACTAGTTGATTATGATGACCTAGATAAACAGACTTGTAGATTAATTAGAATTGAAAATAAAGTATGGTTTGGTTATCTCCCATCTTTGTTTCCATAAATGCATCAGATCTCCTCATTGTAAACAAAACAGTGAAGAGAAGAATAGGAAAACAGATGAATATGCCAAAAGCCTTTTCACTTTAATGCTTCTACTGGGCATGTTTATGTTTTCCGGACCTTCCCCTTCTTTTTTTTCTTCAGTGTGTTTATCATGAATCTTGCAGATTTTATTTAGGTCATTATCATGAATATTTTTATCATGATTACCACTATCATTGATGCATTGTCAAATTCCTCATTGATATGAGCATCAACAGAAGTGCATGATTTATGTCACCGATGTCATTGTCGTCATCATTATTTGTAGTTAGTTTGTTATTATTGTTATTATTTGTTATTGTTAGTATGATTTTTTTTCTCTCTTTTTTCATAAATGTTAAACAGTTGGTTCTATAATAATGAAATAGCATAGTTGGTGGTTACACTACTGTTATATTTTGATTTCTTAATCTTTATTGTATTCATTGATTTGATGATAGTATGAGTGATATTGTAATCTTTTTCATTATCATACTAGAGGTAACTTTAGGTGTATAAACCGTTTGACAGTGTTACGTGACCATAGTTAAGATAATAATTCTTAACTATTATTCTTTATTCAAAAGGCAACTACAGTCTACATCCTTAGACAGATTTCTTTTTGTTCCTGGGGAGTGGGTCAACACCCTCTTATGTACATGCTTACATTGCATCATCTCTATACTGAAACATGAATTCTTGTAAAAGATAAGTTGGGTTACGGAAATCCTCATGCCCATGAAAGAATATTTTAGGAAACTGTCCATAACCTTAATGTCTCTGAATGCAGAATAGTCAGAATCAAAAATTTATTTTTCATGTTTTTTAATAGATAAAGTTGCATTTTTGAAAAATATTTTTGATTATTTCTGTAATTGAGCATGGAGTCTTTAATATTATTCTCAAGAAATGTAGTAGTATTGCAATTAGTACTCCCTTTTTTTTCTTTTTTTTCTTTTTGCTATATAAGCAGTGAATGGCTATGGAATCCTAGGCTGTGGTCAAAGGGTTAATGTAGTGAAGTACCGTTACTCTCCATTATTATTATTATCATTTTTATTACTCATATTATTTATTTTTTCCTTTTTTTATAAATCATTATTATTATTATTGTTATTATTATTACTATTATTACTATTATTGTTATTATTTTTATTTTTATTATTATTATGATTATCATTAATATTATTGTTATTGTTATTATTATCATCATCATCATTATGATTAGTATCATTATTATTATCATCATCATTATGATTAGTATCATTATTATTATCATTATCATTGTTATTATTATTATTTTTTATTTTTTTTTTTGTTTTATTAGTATTGTTGTTGTTATAGTTATTATGGATATTATTTTTATGGATATTATTAATGTTGTTATTATTGTTGTTTTTATTATTATCATTATTATCATTGTTATTATCATTAATGCTATTCTTATTATTACCTCCGCCAAGTAGGTTATATTTTTCGTTGTGTTGGTCAGTTAGTTTATTCTCATCATCATCATCATTATTATTAGTATTAGTATTAGTATTGTTATTGTTATTGTTATTATTATTATTATTATTATTATTATTATTATTATTTATTATTAATTATTATTATTATTATTATTATTTATTATTATTATTCATTATTATTATTATTATTATGATTGTTATTGCTGTTCCTGTTGTTGTTGTTGTTGCTATTGTTATTATTATTATTTTCATTGTTATTGCAGTTATTTTTGTTATTATTATTATTATTATTATTATTATTATTATTATTATTATAATGATAATAATAATAATAATGATAATGATAATGATAATGATTATTATTTTTATTGTTATGTTGTTCCTGTTGTTATTGTTATTATTATTATTATTATTATTATTATTATTTATATTATTATTATTGTTATTGTTATTATTTTAGTGTTATTATTATATTATTATTATTATTATTTTATTATTATTATTATTATTATTATTATTATTATTATTATTATTGTTATTATTATTGTTATTATTATTATTATTGTTATTATTATTATTTTATTTTATTATATTATTATTGTATTATTGTTATATTATTATTGTTATTTTATTATTATTTTTTATTATTATTATTATTACTATTACTATTATTATCACTATCAGTATTGTTATTATGGTAATAATATTGTTATTATGATTTTTATTACTATTATTATTGATATTGTTATTATTGTTGTTGTTGTTGTTGTTATCATCAATAAAATTTTCATCATTGCCATTTTTCTTATTGGCTTTCTGCCATTGTTATTATTATTATCAATATGAGTACATGTATATATATATATATATATATATATATATATATATATATATATATATATATATATATATATATATATATATATATATATATATATATATATATATATATATATATATATATATATATATATATATATATATATATATATATATATATGTACAGTTTTTTTCCTTCTTTTTTGGATAGTTGTTATGGTTGTTGTTATTGTTGTGTTTTGTAATGTTATCATTAGATGTTATTCTTATTGGTTTTGTACAGATTATCATCATTATGAATTATTGATATCAATGATAAGGCCAGGGGGCATTTATTCTTGCCATTATGCACTGAAACCCACCTGCTGATGGCAGATGGTCAAACTTGCTAAATGTTGTGTGTGCTGAACTGTTGTTTATTTGTTCTGTTTTGACTGTGGTCATAGTAGGCCTATAGTTTCATTTTAATTCCTTTATTGAAAGATCATTTGTGCCTCAGCAAAAATTGTAGAAAGCAGGGAAAACATGTATTTCTTATGCTTCTGTTTTTCGACTTGTTTACTGATCTGCATATTGTTTCTTGTTTGGTGTGGATGAAATCTGTTGTTTTTTACTGACAGTCCATCAGAATGTGCATTTTGAAGGGCACCAACTCCTAACTTGCTCATCTGTTTCCAACTTGTTCAGACACTCATCATATTTGCAGTTTTTTTTTCCCCATTTTATGTCCTCTGTTAGATAAACCCTACAAGAAATTATCTGAGTAAAAGAAAATATAAGTAAAAAGCTTTTTTACTTTTATGACATTGCAGTAAATCCTAGTTTGTCATTTATGGGTTAGTAAAATCATAAAAAATACTTGTATGTATCATGATTGGTTTATAGAAATGTCACCATATTAGCAGTATGTTTATTGGTTGAAATTCTAGATTTTTCATTATATTCTGTGATGTATGGCTTGCATTTACAGACACAAGCACTTTTGCCACCACATGGTCTCAAATAACCAAGAAACCGAGTCCTAGCAACCCTTGAATACTCGTGCATGTCATGGGGTTCACACCTTGTCGTGACAAAGGTACATCTGTTACCTAAGGGCTTAAAAGTAGAATGTGATGATGCCTCAAAAGTGGGATGAAGTTCAAATCTGATTGTCATGTGTGAGTTTGTTCTTTTGTGGGCCATTTCAGTGCCATGAAATGCATCACAGGCACATCTAAACCAGTGCTATTTAGTCAACAGAGTTCCACTACAATATCCAACATAGCTATGCAACATATGGTATTCTTCAATTTAGATAATGTATTACATTGCTGCAAACAATTCATTACTACTTAGCTAATATAAAGATTTTCTCTAAAGCAGTTAGTCAACACCATGGTAATATCTAGGTACATTTCCCTTTTTGGGTGGATTTTCCTAAACTATAAATAGAGAAACTTCGATAGGTGTAATTATGTGTGTGAAAGTGACTTTTCAATATCCAGATGTGTGAAAATTGAAGCCAAAGATTTTTTTGGTGAAGTATGTCCAAATTTAGAGTACTGTTAATACTTGTGACTGGTTCCTAAGCAGACTAGTGTGGTAAATACTGATGAAAAGCTTATTTAGAGAATGATAATTGAAATGAATGCATAGTAAGTTGAGTGATAAGTAAGAGGGATTACAATTACAAACAAATGAAGATTAAGACGGAGGAAGGAAAACGCAAACAACTGCATTTTTAGATGAAACACAAATTTGCATACACTAAAGGGTAGGAACTTTATGCATTATTTATTTTTCTTTCTTTCTTTCTTTACATAAAAAAGCAGGCGGAAATGTAGCTATTTCCCTTATCTCGACTATAGTTATATCATATTGTTTTTATAACTTGGAAATTGATTGATGTAGACTCATTTTAATTTAGTAAGTATATGTAATTCTTTGATTAACATTTTAACAATTTTTTTTCCACAACAGTTTCTTATTGTAGAGGACTTCAAAAATCTTTGGTTAAGGAATGAACTTCTTTTCCAGGCATTCTTCCTATTATTTTTTCTTTCTCTTAATGTACTGTGTTATGTTATGTTGGGGCAGCAAGGTGTCATGTCTTTACTTCTCTTTTTTTTCATGATGTGTTTTCTTTTAAGTTACAGTACTACTTGGTTTATTTTACATAACACAATATGAAAACATACCTTTCACTTAATTCCTTTGGTTTTCTACTTTTTTCTTCTTTTGCCTTTTTATTGTTAGTGACTCATACATACATATTTTATCTTCCAGTAGACTAGATTCTTGCTGTTGGGGAAAAGATGGACCGATAATGCTGGTGATGATAGTTGTAATATCCTTAACTGTATTCTCTCCAGCAGGGTGCGTCCTCAGACAGTGACTGATATTCGTGCACAGCGCTGGCACATAAGCCTTCAGCTTCACCTCGGCAATTGCACCAGGAAGAGATAAATGGGTTCTAAAAGTAAATATATCCTCAACAAGAACATAGGACCTGGAACATACAATTAGATGTCCTGAGTTGGGGATGGCGCGCCTTTCTAAGTTTTAAGTACATTACCGACTACTGTTCAGATCATTCGTTTTTGCTGTGCCTCTTTTTTTTTATTTACTGTTTGTTTGTTTACTTTTTTGTTGTTGCTCCCTGCCATCGCGATATTGATTATTGATGCTGCTGTCAGTTATATGGTAAATAAAGCTTGGAGAGGTGCAGTGTTGTAGTGAGAGGCAGATGTTACTTTTTCTGAAATTGGCTATTGGTTGTCTTTTTCCCTCTCTCATTTCTCTCTCTCTCCCTCTCTCTCTCTTCTTTCTCTTCTTTTTCTTCTCTCTCCTCCATCCCTTCTCTCTCTTTCTCTTCCCTCTCTTCCCTCTCTTCTTTCTCTTGTCTGTACATCTGTCTGTCTATCTATCTATTGTCTTTGTATCTTAGTCTCTCTCTCTCTCTCTCTCTCTCTCTCTCTCTCTCTCTCTCTCTCTCTCTCTCTCTCTCTCTCTCTCTCTCTCTCTCTCTCTCTCTCTCTCTCTCTCTCTCTCTCTCTCTCTCTCTCTCTCTCTCTCTCTCTCTCTCTCTCTCTCTCTCTCTCTCTCTCTCTCTCTCTCTCTCTCTCTCTCTCTCTCTCTCTCTCTCGCTCTCTCTCTCTCTCTCTCTCTCTCTCTCTCTCTCTCTCTCTCTCTCTCTCTCTCCTCTCTCTCTCTCTCTCTCTCTCTCTCTCTCTCTCTCTCTCTCTCTCTCTCTCTCTCTCTCTCTCTCTCTCTCTCTCTCTCTCTCTCTCTCTCTCTCTCCTCTCTCTCTCTCTCTCTCTCTCTCTCTCTCTCTCTCTCCTCTCTCTCTCTCTCTCCTCTCTCTCCTCTCTCTCCCTCTCCCTCCCTCTCCGTCCCCTCTTCCTCTCTCATCTCTCACCCTCTCCATCCCCCTCTCCCTCTCTCCCTCCTCTCTCTCTCTCCTCTCTTCCTCTCCCCCCCCCCTCTCCATTGGAAGATGCTTAATTGTGGGTATGAAAAAGGGTAAAACAAGATTGAAATTTTAGCAGAGCATGAGAAACTATCCACTCAGGTTTGTGTGACCAAATTTTGGAAGAATCGTCTTTAAAAAAACTCCTTTAATTCTAAGTATTGATGTGATTAAGATATTTATGGTTATTTACATTAAGTATTATTATTTGTTATCTTTGTTATTATTGCCCTTATTATGAATGCTATTGTTGTTGTTGTTATTGTTATTATTGTTTTTATTATTATTATTATTATTATTATTATTATTGTTATTATTATTATTATTATTACCATTTTCATTATCATGAATTTTATTGTCATTGGCATCTTCATCGTCATTGTCATTGTTGTTATTTTTTATGTTATCATTATTGTTTTTGTTTTGAATATTATCATTATCATTATTATGATTAACATTATTACTGTAGATGTTATTATTATTATTTTTGTAATTGTTATTCCTGTTGATATTATTATTATTATTATTAGTAGTAGTAGTAGTAGTAGTTATTATTATTATTATTATTATTATTATTATTATTATTATTATTATTATTATTATTGTTATTGTTATTATTATTGTTATTGTTTTTGTTGTGGTTGTAATTATATCATTATAATTTTTTTTTCTTTCCATTTTTTAATATTGATCATTATCACCATTATCATCATTACTATTATGATTATGATTATTATGGTGATGATTATGTTGTTGTTATCATTCTCATTACATTATTATTATTTTATTTATTTTATTATTATTTTTTATTATTATTGTTGTTGTTGGTCTTGTTGCTGTTGTTGCTATTATTTTTATTATTGTGATTTATTTTGATAATGATGGTAAAAAATAGTAATTGTTATATTAGTAATGGTAATGATGATGATAATAATAGTGATAATGATAATGATGATAATTATGTTCATAATTGTAATCATTATCATTATTATATAGTAATTTATCCCAAACACCACTGCAATACATGCCATTATCATTAGCTTTGTTGCCATTACTTATGTTATTATTATTAATATTATTATTATTATTATTATTATTATTATTATTATTATTGTTCTTCCTCTTGTTTATTGTTATTATTATTGGTATTATCATTATCATTATTATATTGGTATTTTTATCATCATCATCATCATCATCATCATCATCATCATCATCATCATCATCATCATCATCATCATCATCATCATCATCATCATTGTTATTATTATTATCAACATTAATGTTATTATTATTATCATTGTCATTGTTGCTACTTTTATTATTATCTTTTATTATTATTGTTGTTGTTGCTGTTGTTACTATGATTATTTAGTTATTGTTATTGTTATTATTATCATCATCATTATCATTACCATTACCCTTGTTATTATTGTTATTATAATTTTTATTATTATTATTAATGATTATTATAGTCATGATTAGCAAAGTATTTTTGTCATTGTAATATCATCTTCATCAACAAATTAAATTTTACAAATTAGATTTTTTTCTAGTGCTACTAATGTATTATGATTTAATATTGGTATTATTAAATTTTTGTTACTGTTATTTGAAAATGGTCATCGAAACATGTCTGGTCCCTTGAGGTCTGGTGTAGAGTGTTATAGCTATCAGGAACGAAGCCAATTAGAATTAACCAAGCCAGTGTGTGCAACCATAGCTGTATCATGATAAATGCAAATCAACATCAAGATCATCTTTAACCCACTTATGACTGGTGTCACACAAGTGAGACACCCAGAAAAATAAACATTACTGGGCGTCCCGCCAGTGCAATGCTAGATCGGAGCTTGCGCTGTGATTTTGTTGGCCTGGACTCGCCTGCTTGCCGATTTTGAAGCTGCCCGGAAAACGTTATTTTTGGCTTGAAAATATACCGTCGCGAGTGGGTTAATAGGGCTAATGCCAATGGGGGACACATAGTTGTAGCCAGCCTTTGTTTACAGCCACAAGGGGCCCTCATGGCTATCTGTCAGGCAGGTTCTTGGCCTATATCCGCCTCCTCGTGACAGTTATGAGGGTAGTGTGCTACAGATGCATGTTTAGTGTAGAAAATCTCTTTCACATTAAGTTTATAAACAGTGTTAGGAACACACACAACAATGAAAGAGATGAAACCAAATGCTTGCTTCAGTCTCAGTGCCATTTTGTGCTTGTTGATTAGTGTAACCTCCACTACCAAAGACTGAAGTCTGCTGGAGGTGGTTCAAGCTACCTCTTGGAGATAGCTACCAAGTAACCACCAACACTAGGGGTAGGGGTAGCTGATCATCCTGCTGTAAAGAGCAGATGCTCAAAGTCCCCACCCTGTTCTGCCTGTCCGGGTGCAGGGTTTCTACAAAGAAGCCCTGCAGAAGTCTTGATGGTGGGGAGGCTATGTATTAGCAGGGGCTGCTTATGCAGAGCTGCTCCCTTTTCCACACAGGGTGAGCCAGCACTGGTAACTTCATATCACCCTAAGCTTCAGATGCCGACCTATCCAAGAACCAGGGAAGACAAAAATAAGAGAGAAATCTACTCAGATAACCCCCCCAATTACCAACTACTCTTCCCCCCATCGGCCTGCTGTGAAATGATGAAAGTTGGATTTGTTTCTCTTTCCATGCTGTTGCTGCTTCTGCTTTTTCTTGCTCAGTGAGTTTTTGGTCTGCTCAGAGTCAGTTGCTGCAGGCTGAGAGTGGCTCCCCTCGACTCTGTTGGGCACCTGTCTATTCTTTACTGTTGCTGATTCCACCTTTCCTTCCTCAGTGAGTTGTGGTTCTGGTCAAGATTAGGTGAGATTGACTCTCCTACACTCTCTTTGACACCCTCTCTCTGTCTGGTCTGTGAACACAGTAGCACATTGTTTCCTCACAGAGCACTTGTTTGGCAGTCTTTAGAGCTCCCAGCAGTGCAGTCCTCGTCAGGATGGTTAGTCGTGGTCAGCCTCCCCCAGGTAGCCTGACTATCTCTTACTTTGTGCCAATGCAGCCACTTATGGTAGTTCGTTGAGTGTGCCCCTGTGAGGTAGTTTGGTTCTTGTCTATTCCATATTGCTATTTTTCCCTCTGAATTAACATGTGAGAAACCCCTATTTATGGTAGCTGAGTTTACTTCAAGTCTAAAGAAGGGCAATCTTCTACTGACTGTATGATCTGGTGTTGCCCAGTAGGGTAGCCCAGCCCTTAACTATTTCAGGTTGGGCTTGGTGCCCTCTCTGAGCCATTTAGTTGTGTTTCCTGTCATTACAGTCCTCTCCAAGCAAGCAATCATATCAAGCCCCTCCTTGTTAGATTTGTCTATGCATTATCTGGGCTGGCAACTCCTGCAATCTCATCTCCTCCATACTTATGCATACACAGTTGTCTTCAGGTTGGAATATGTGCCTTGTATGCATTATTGGTGGGTCTACTGTAATATTATTAGGCATCTGATACAAGCTTTACTATGAAATATATTTAGTAAATGTATCAATATTCCTTGAACCGAATCTGGTTTATAGTTCCCCCTCTTCTGGGCTCTGTCGAGTGTTGTTACTTTCAGGTTCTTTTATACGAGTTGATAGGAGGATGTGATTTGTGATTGAGTGGTTGCTAGGGGGATTTTTTCGAATCCTTGTCATACTTAGTTTTTTGATGAGGTGACCAGCTGCTTGGGTTGTTGAAAATCATCTCAATTGAGATTTCACAATGGGTTCATTCTGTTCGCTAAAGCCTTTGCATCAGACTATGTGGACAAAAAAGAAGCATTTTCCATATGTCTTGTCAGTACTACATTGTTTTTTATTATTAATTTATTATATATTTCATCACTCAATCATCAGTTAGTCATCAGTCATCAACAACATCAGTTTTGATTTTATTTACTACAGTTATGGCTATATTCACTATTATTAATACATTTTCCAATGCTGTTATTGGTTTTTAACTTGATGTTGCTGGGAAATGTAGTGTTCACTGTACTATTGTTTTCTGAAATGTCTGCACGTAGGTGGCTCCACAAGTGCCTAAGCAGAAATTAGTAATTTTTCAGGAAAAATTGATTCTGTTATTATTATTATAGCCATTATGATTATTATAATGTTATTAACATTACTAACAAGCAATATAATATACAGGAAAATATTTCCAAAAATCAAGGAAAAGGGTAGGTAGTACAGTTAATTGACTCATTTTTGACTTGGTAGTTGTGGAGCCATCTATGTGTAAAGACAATTAATAAACTAAACATACAGTGGGCACAGCATGTACGTACATGCCATCCCTGGTGGCACTGGGTTAATGTTTGTTATCATCAGTATCATAAAAGTTATCATGATCTTGTTCAAAATTTTGAAAATGAGAGTTATATTTGTTGTTAGTTATTTTTTGTATTGTTTTTTTTGTTATTACCATTATTGCTACTGGTATAATTATTAGATTGATGTTAACACTGAAAACGTGGTTACTGAAACGACTACTTTCAATCTTATTGTCTCTTGTATTTGCTTTTGCCACTGCTGCTACTACCATTTTTGATGTTATTAACCCCCTCCTTGAATATTTCAAATTTTCTTAGTGTTAGTTTTATGTAGCATAGCTAGTTCGAGACGAACACTGTAGCTGATCCTCTTCCATTCCTTTTGACAGATGGCAACAGCTGGGAACAGCAGCAGTGGCAATGTGGGTGCCGAGGGTGGCAATGGCACTGGAGGGTCATCTAGTGAAGACTCCAACGACAGCGAAGATGATGATTCTGAAGGACACCGGGGTATCCAGTGTGCTACACACTAGTTCTCTTGGCATTCGTGGGACACAAACCGAAGACAGTTTTCAAGGTGACCTCCCTTCCCTTCCTTCCCCTTAAATTGATACGTGTGCTTGCATGAGTAAACGTGTGGGTGTATGCATGTGTGTGTGTGATTCTTTAAAGTTTGTAAAAGGAAGAGAGAAAATGAGAATTTGACCAAGAAAGCATTACTGTATTTTTTTCTAGAGAAAGTCACTATTGGTGAATCATTCACTATAGAGTGGGAGTTGCTCCTAGGTTACAAGAGCACCTGGCCAGATAAGTAGGTTGTAAGATCTTCCCCTTATTCTCCTCACTGAGATAGTTTCTTGGGCAAGTTTGTTGATGCATTGTCAGAGCCTTGGTTATTAGTCCAGAAAAAAGGTGACGGTACTTAATAAAGAGTTTTTACTCAGAACGTCAGTAACATGTATTATGATGATAGACAGGCTATGCAAGTATTTGTTCACTGTATTTAACAGGGTTAAAAATTGAGCCTGGCTGTTGCATTAATACTTGGAGCTCAAATTGAAAATACAACACAAATAGCTATTATGTAAGGTTAAAGCTGTAGCCCAATATTTCTTTGTTCCCTGCTCTCATTATTTACCATCGTATATCCATAATCAGGATATGTTTGTCAGGATCATTGGAATTTTTAGCAGAGGTTTAAATGCCAAATAGTGTAAGGAAAGTTGCATATACTGATTTTTTTTCCTCTAAGCAGCAATCAGTGGGAGAAGCAAGGAAAAGTATTATGAAAGATTAAAACATAATGTTGATAGGAACTAAATATAGACATATTGATTACATAAATTAGGATTCCATCATATGTTCCATATCAAACCTTTATATATATATATATCTTTAACTAGACAATTTCCTTTAATATCACAACAGATATATTTTCTTAGAGAGCTTGGTGACCTGAAAAATACCAGTTATGCCTGTGAAAATTGTCATTCAGTGTTCTTGGCAAGTGGTTATGCCAAAATATAAACAAATCTATAGCTATTTTCCATTTGATTGAAACAGTGAGTGATATACCTGTTAAAGAGGGAAATATTTTGGTAAATTTTGTTTGATAGGTATTCTTTTGTAACAGGTTTGTTTTCCTTTCTCACTGTGTTATTTATTTCAAGTTTAAAACTTAGTAGATAAGATATCCTTAATGCTGTCAGAATCTTGTTGAATACTATACATAAGTTATGCCTGTTATTTTGTTAAGGCACAGCCACCTGGGTTTCAACTTTGCAGACTTTTGGAAACCTAAAAGGCAGCTTGATTATTAACCAGTTGTGCATAAATATATGAAAGATCACAAACATTTGCTTGAATTTCTTGTACTGCAAGATAGGCTTTATTGTTAAGTCTGAACCTTTAGATATGAGAGGTCTAATTTCTCTTTTTTTGGTAGACAACTGGACATGTCACCTAAAAAGATATTGGTTATGTTCCTAAAATGTTTGATCTTTTGGAGACAACATTGTACCACTATTCATATTCCTCCTCTTTCTCTCTTTCTTTCTTTCTCCCTATTCAGTTTAAGTTTATTTGAAGAGCCAGGCCCAAAGACCTCTTCATAACGTAAAGTCCAGAGAAGTTTGTGTTTCTTTCCAAAAGATAATCTGTGTGCTTAGGAATAGAAATCACAGATTAATACTGACTGTGATATTCCTTTCTTTATTTCTTTCCTTGCATATAGGAATGTTGAAATGTTTCTGATAGAGTACAACCTTGGTCCCATTTTTGCATCATTTTCCTCACCTACTTTATCTTTCTTGCTCTTTTAGATTATTATCAGATGTTGAAATAAGCTCTTTTCATATTTTGCCAGAAAGCCAAGGGATGGCATTTTTTCCTTAATATATTTATAAACACATATATAATCATATTGGGTGTCTGATACAAGGTCTGCTAAAACATATATTTAGTAAGTGTATTGATATTCCATGAACTGAGTGCCTGCATACCCAGTGATGCTCTATTAGAAGGCATTTCTAAAGGTTTAAGGGAGACTAATTCATAGTTGCAAGACGTTGGGACAAATTCATTTTTAGGCCTTGGTGAACCTCACAATTTGAAATAAATAAAAAGAAGTTATATTTTCGTATTTGTTTCTTTTTATTATTATATTTGTTTTTATTTCTTTTGGTTTGTATTAAGCTAATTGCATATTTCTGTGTGACCTATGAAAATTATAAACTATAGAAAATGATAACTTTTAACCTTAATGGGTTTTACATTATGGGGTAGAGGAAAATTCAGTAAAAGTTCTAGCAATCATAGTTTAGGGTTATTTGTGTTTGAACATGTAAAAGACCACTTTTAGTCCAGTGACCCCTTCACCTCAGGGTTAATATAGAAGAAATCAAAATTGTTAAATGCCACATAAAAAGAATACCCCATTCATTATTTGAGAACATTCAAGAGATTTATAAGTACCCATCTTTTAATGTAAGCAGTTTAGAAGGGTTATAATCACTAGAATAATTTACAACCCTTAGAAAACTATTTTACTTGAGTTAGAAGCAAGTACTGATAAAGTGACCAGTCGGTACTGGAAGTGCATGCAGTATCCACTTTGGTTTTGTTTTATGAAATTTGTTGGCAATAAATGGCTTCCAGAAGCACACTGTTAACTTTCAGTTACTAGACCTACCTGACCTTCCCTATTACCCCATTCCATGAATTTTAATAAATAATGTTTTCTTGTTATTATTGGTGAAAACATAATGATAATTCTAATGATCATCTTAATAACAACAACAATAAGAAGAATGAAAACTTTTAAAAAATTCAATGAATTGGTGAAAGTAGGTGATATCAGATAGGCCTTGTAATTGACTCCATGGTGATGCAGCTACTGTGAAGCCATTTGGGAGAGTTAGTAAAACAAAATAACAGTTGGTACTGCATGCAACCAGTGCCAGAAGGTTAATTATTAAAATCTATTTTTTTTTATTGATTTTATGATATATATATTTCAGGGTCATTGTCCACTATTTTGTTCATTGTAAACCAGTTACATGATTTTCAAGTCAGATTTAGTTAATATTGCTCTTTTGTTTACATAGAGAGCCAGGGAGTGGAGAACACCGATGTAAACTCTCTTTTCTTTTGTTTATTTATGAAATCAAGGTATCGAGACTGCAGAGACTTAAGTTGTTCCAGCCCAGGTAATCAAGGCATTGGTTATTTATTCATTAGTGAGTCAAGGAAGTTTCTCCTTTCCCTTTTGAAAAGTTAAGAAGACCTTGTGTTCACTTCTTTTTTGGCTTTAAGTTATAATATATAAAGTTTTATCAGTGTATAAAACAATAATGTGATGTATGAAATAGTGTATGATTTACTAAGATTTGCAGTTATTATTTGAATAGTATTTCAATGATATTAGTTGGGTGATCATCTTAAAGCATTTGTATGATCAGATTATTTGGAATGGAAATCCTATTGTAAATAATCTTATTCTATTGTCTATTATTGTAACATCAAGTTTAGAAATAAAAATTGTTTACATAATTTTTCTTGATTTCACCTCAAGTTAATTCCATGGATGCTGCAGTTGATACATTTAGGAAGTTATAATGATCATGCATTGTATTTTTAATGTTTCTTAATTGGATCTATCAGATGTGTACTTTCTTTGAAGTATAAAGAAGCTAGGTCAAGTTTGAATGTCACTTCAGATGTGGTACGTCTATACATTGAGACCCCCCCTCTCCACATCCCTTGCTCATTATTATCATGGGGGTGCTTAGGAAAGGTTGACTGAAGCCCAAGGTAGGGGACCACCCCTACCTTGGACTTCACCCCACATCTCAACTAATTCTGTATGTTTTTTTTTTTTCCCCTCTTCTCCTTTTCTGTCTCCTCTTCATCCCCTTCTTCTGTCCACTTTGTAAGGTGTGAAAGCCATGCTGAAAGGATGAAAGGCTAACTTGTGTCAGTCATGAATGGTGTCTGGGAGTCATGGTCATGGTATTCCCTTGGTTAATTGCCAAGCCCTTGCCCCTTATGGGAACCCTGAGGGGTAGACTGTTTCTTTTCCCCATTTATTTCAGGCTCATCATGGCCAATAATGAAGATTTTTTACCTTTATTAAAGGAATTTAGGCTTGCACCTTCATCAACTAGCCTATCTAAATTTGATTTCATTGATATCCTGATCCCTGCCTCTCCGTTGACCATGATTCCAACCACTGATACCAATACTCCCTCCTCAATGTTTACTGACAACTCTTTCCATTCTGAACCACCCACCGAGGTCATTTACTTAACCTTCAGAATACACCCCTTCCTCTCTCCCAATATTCTCCACTCCATCTTCTTCATTGTCTTCCCCTATCCCCCATCATTACTACTTTATATCCATACTATCCTCTTCCCCACAGTACTGCCTCACTCTGCACCACCAGATCTTCCTTCCGCCCTCTTCCTTCTACTACTTGCATCTCTACATACCTTTTGAGTACTCTCTTTGGCCCAGCCGAGTGGGATTAATTTTTTGTGATTTCCCCCACAGCCCCAACTCTAATAGTACCTTTCTCTTCCAACAATGTCTCCAAAAACAGGTAGGAAAAGTTTCCTTTCACAGTTGTTCTGATCATTCACACCTTATCACAGTTACATCTGAGTCCCAAGCTCATCTACTCTGATCTCTCTTAATACTTGTACCGGCACTATTTATCTCCCTGACTGATTGTCCTATCTGTGACAAGAACTGTTCAGACTGTGAAAATAACCTACTTGCCTGCCCTGTTGATTATGATGCAGTGGCAGTACAGTGCTACACTATTCCTTCCATAGACCAGCGGAAGTCCCTCACCAATATTGCCAAGATTTGCTTCCATAGACTTGACCTATCACTTGAAGTTTATATTGGTGGTGTCCTGCCCTGTCTAACCATATTGACCTCTTCCTTGTCAATGTCAGAAATGTTGACGTTTTGGCCACCCAGCCACAGCCTGCTACCCTCTGTGTGCTCTACCTGGTCATGATCATTCAGATTACTTTACTCAGTCATGTATGTACTTTATAGGAGCTGCCCTGCCTATAAGCTCAAATCTGAGGTAGCAGTTCTCAGATTCAAACTTGGCCTCACTACATAAGGCCAGATAGGGAGCATGGCGAAGAGGTTTTTCTGTCTACCTATTCCAAAACGTCCTTCACTCTCCTCCCCTCCCATCTTCTCAAGATGTTTCAGCATCTCCCCCAGTTTTCTACCCTAAACCATCCTACCTCTACTTCTCTTCCCCAGTCAAATTCCTTTTTCAGTCTAAAACCAGATATTCCAATCTCTACCACTTCCCCGATACCTACCCCTCCTCTTCACTTTATCTGTTGTGCCAGGCAACCTAAACACTCCATCTCCTACACCCTCCTCTTCCTCCACAGACATCTATCCCCTCTTCTTCTCACATAAAGAACCTTTGTTTGCCAGACCTCCCCACCCAACTTTTCTCCAGAAACTCTTGAAGACATCCAAAACTTCCTTAAAATGACCCAGGAGAATGTTCTGCTCCCTACTCCCACCCTCCAGTAGCTCTGTTCTTATTCCCTATACATTTTAAGTATTTGCCTCCTCAACTTCCCCCTATCCCTCTTCCTCCCACTCTCTCCCCCACCATTCCCAATTATCCTTACTGCTCCTACCTAGATATTTGTGTGAATCCCTTCTGTCACAAGTGTCCTCCATATCCCTTCACTCCTGATATTCCTGATACTTCACCATCTTCCCCAATGCCCTTATCTCATTTGCTAGATTCTTCTTCTCTAACTTGTATTAACTGTTTATTGTTTCGTAATGGCTCTTTGCCAGTTTTCCTAATACAAAGTTCTTATTCCTTTCAACTCCCGGGCAAAGATACACTCCATTTCATCTAATCATCCTACACCCTTAACCCTTGTCTCTTTTACTAATCTCTACTTTACTTCATTTGCTCCTCCTCTTTACTCATTTCACTACCATTTTATCCTTTAACATTATTACCTTTGATATCTAACATCATTAACTCCCTTTTACCCCTTTTTACTGCAATACTTTACCATAGTCCTGTATTACCTTTGTTGTCTAGCATATTTACTTGTTTCACCCATTAACCATTATACACTGCAAAAATAATCTCCAAATCTTAAGATTGAATAAAACTATAGAGACATAAGTAAAACAGTGACAATCAAATAATTAAAAGTGGATTTAATATATGATTTTCAGTAGGAACTACATTTTTTCTAATAAATGTAGAAGGCAATCATTCATAACTTACCAATCTTTACTCTACCAGGATGTTGATGCATTCTTCCATCTTACACAAAAATAACCTGAGTAAGCTCATGCTGGATTAGAACTGCTAAATTCCTTTCACCATCTTTACAGGGATTGTCCATAAAACCTTTCTATCATTCTCCAGTGCGAGCATACATTTAGATTCCAGAAAGCTTGTAAGGCTTCTGGTTAGATAAGCCTTTTTATGGAGTCTTGTGAAACATTAAGTTGTTTTGTTGTCTTTTTTGTGTTACCTGGGGATAGTGGTTAGTAAATAGGGTCCTTGTCACGAAAGGTATTTAGATTTCTATGTAAAATTCTGTACTGTATTCTTATTTCTTACCCATGAGGAAAAATATATAGATCTTGATTTTAGACAGTAAAGACCCTCCTAAAAACTCCCTTTCCAAATTTACTTACGTTGTCGAAGCAATGGAAGTTCAGTCATTAGATTCCTGATCTTTGAGCATTTGTTAATAATAACTCTACAGAGTACATAATCAGAAGTCTTGGTGTTAAAAATATTTACTACTGGTCAATGAAAACTGGGCATTGTCACTGAAGGGTTATTGCAAGCCAAGTACTTGCCATGGGAGTAGCACAAACAATAATACTGCATTTTATAATAAGGACAAATAATAAAACAGAACACAAAATATTTGCATGTATTTTATTCATTGTATACAATATACAATAATGATCCAAGATCAGTTATATTTGATACAGGTCAGAAAATTTACCAGATTTTTTATTAAAATGATACTAGTTCCATTATCAATGAAGAGCTATATGAAGGTGGGCTTCAGGATATTTTATGCAAGCACTAGGCGGCATGTGCAGAGCTCTGAAGAACAACTGGAACTCTCAAGTCAATTATTTTCGTTTACAATGAATGGGATGAATCCATACATGATACTGACTAAATAATAAATATAACAATGTTATTAAAGTATCTGAATGAAAATGGTGTTATATGCACCAAAATTTTAAACTGGACTATATAATACATGAGTCATATTAACTTCACCCTGCGACCATTCCATGAAATTAAATTGCGTTTCTAAAAATGGCTTTTGTACAGACTAATGCAGGATTTGTGAAAAATTATTCATTTTTAGATTGGTAATATCCATACAGGCAGCATGAATTACAAATATGTTTATATACAACCTATACAAATAAAAATAAATTTTACATTCCAGTGCATGAAGCATTAAGTTGATTATAAAATAAGCTTTATAACTTAATGACATTTCCTTTGATTTTAAGCAACAGTATTAATAAAGGAACTATACAATAATCCTTAAACAAAGATATAAAATACTCTTGAAAGCCAGGCCCAAGAGATAATAAGGAAAGTCCCTTAAGAGATGAAAATAAAGGATAGACTGTTATAAAAGCATTAAATCTGATGTATATTATACATATATAGCACTGCCATGGCCTATACTAAAAGACGACTGGTGATAAAGACTTGCGGCTGCACAAGGTAATGCATTAAAAAAGGAAAAGAATAAAAAACATTGGAATGTTGATACTCTCATTGGTGGTGAAAATCACTAAAGGGAGGTTGGAATCATCATAACACCCAAAAGAAGACTGCAATTCTGTTTCATTCTTCAAAATGGCAAGAATCTGGAAGCAAGTCATTAAAAACACTTCCTACCAAGGTAAAATTCTACAATAAAAACATTCCATCATAATGGTTACATCAGGTATTTTGTTCATACATAATAATTTTTCTTCCTAGATAATGGAAAAAAGCATCTAGAACTGGCACAGGTATCTGGACAATCTTATTGATAAAATTTTTCATTATTTAACATTTTATGAAAAAGAGCAAAATAAAAACAAATAAAAATATTTTAAAAATACCACCAAAGGCTGCTTGTTTCATTGACCACAAACCTCACACAACAACAACAATTTTGCTGTTGATATTGCACATAATTTACCCAGTCCTGTTTTTAATACCTTAGCACTATTCTCATGGTTCTCAAGTCAAATGTTGGCTTAATTAAAAGAGATGGCAAATGGCTCTTATATATTTGGATGACAAAAAAAGACATTCATCCTTCGAAAAATGTGACACCTGTTGTTTTTAAACCTATATATCATCAGTTACAAGATGCCACGCACTCTTTCAGTGGCTTTCCCAAACTATGTTTTATGTTGTAGAAATATTGAAAGTGAGATTAATTTGAAAACCCTAAATCGTAAATCTAGTGATATCTTCAGTATAATTTTGTGAGTTAAAAATATTTCTTGAAGTACAGACATACATACCAGCTAAATATATATCACTTTTGTAAGTAACTTTACTATTATCAGCTCATAATTTATCATTCTACCAGCCTAATCATTTTTCAATTTAAAAAATCAATTTTCACTGTACTGCATATTTTACAAACTAAAAGGAAAGACTAATCGTATAACCAAACTCACTAATAAATATCCACTATCAGTTCAATAGCAGCTGCAATGAATTTCAAACTGCAATCACAGAACAATCGGCTTCTAAAAGCACCTCCCTTGCACCATTTACTTAAATAACCACATCTACAATATTACATTAACAACTGTGAGAAAGAATGCTTGGTCTGTTCTTTATTAGACGTAAAAGTAAAGAATGGAACTATCTCCATTACTGTCAGTATTCAAGAAATTAGATGTGGTAACAGCTGCACCAAATGTAGCATCAAGACGGACCAATTCAGTGGACATTAGAGTGCTAAGGCGCTCATAAGTGTGGATGTATAAACTTGATATAAATGAAGTGTATTAAGGAAGACAATTTGCTAATCAATTTTGCAGAAAAAATCCCACTATGCATTCTGGTAAATGCACCATTTGGCTAGCATAATTATATTCCATGTATGGATAGGAAACTATCTAATAGTAAATATAACAATATTTGAGCTATATTGCACTTACTGTCCATATTTCATTAAATATTGTATAGTAAGAACCTTAAGCACCCACCCCTTACCCTCTCAGTGTCAAATTAGACAGTTTCAAAACTCGTGCAGTAGTCCCTCACTCTTTGCACTGCAAGCTAATAAAATCAGTGTTTAAACACTACTCACTGTAGAGAACCCAAATCAAGGAAAAGAAATATCCATCATCAATACCTTTTCAGCTGATGAGGCACTGTGCTTCCATAGTTCTTCATTTCTCCTTTACACATCCTTTCTAGAGTCAACTTTTATTCCTTGGGAAAATCAACTATGATGAAATTTCACATAAAAATAATACTCTGTTATGCTAAAGAATTCTTTGAGAACATATACAAACTTTATGCCTATCTCTCATTGGCACAGATTCTACACGTCTACTTACACACATGGCCCTTTGTGAAGCTTTCTATAACATAGCAATAATAAATAAACAGAACCACAAAGCTCCTGACCATGAGTACTGAAGATCTCTTATACTGTTTAACATTGCAAATAACTAGGGGTTCTACTGCATTGAATGTCTGCTTTATAGGGATCTTGTTTTTACCTATTGTTGTATGCAATCAGTTCCTTTGAGAATATCATTCCCATAGTAAATGAAGTAATGTGCAGCCTTTATACAATTGGGATTCAGAGTACAAAGAAGAGGATTACAACTACAACCAACACTCCTGATAAAGCTCCTATTGCTGCCCACTGGCGACGATCTGAAAAAACAATATAAATTTAATGGGGCATTTCAAATATATCTTCCTATTGGAAATTCAATCCTTTGAATCTATACAGCATATATAAAGCCTCTCTACATGAATCACACTCGAGTCTAGGATATAAAGGAACATAACAGTTAATATACAAACCATTGGAGAGATGCATGACTTTAGCCATTTTACTAAGTGTGTTCTCCATCTTGCTCTGAGTGTTCTCCATCTCATGACCGAAGTCATCTAGCATCCTGAAACGTGACAGACATATCAATGGTGACAGACATATCAATTCTACGAACCAACACAGAGTTACATCCAGGAATAATTTGCCAGAGCATTACACACAAAACCCAGCCCTATGAGGAAGGAACCCCTGCATATAATGTAGTAACACTCACACAGCTTGTTCATCAACCTCCTGGCCGATCTGGCGTGACATGTTCTTTAACGTTCCCATCGAGGAAGCTATCTGGTCCAGCTGGTCGTCCTGCTGATGCATGATCATCTGTCCAGGGAAGAAATTTCAAGGGTCATTCTCAGCATCACATTTTACATGCTAGTATTCAGGTGCATTTATCTTAAAATAAATGATTGCATACATGAGACTCGACTTTCTATTCTATATTTATAAACTCGGGAATGATTTAGACCCATCTATTCTATCTACTTATATTTCTGCAACATTGACATTTTGATAGACAAACACATTCAAACCACTCAAATGTTATCAAGCAAATTAATGCATCGTAAGTCTACACCAAGCAAATAAATGTCCCCTGACCTGTTGCTGGGCCAGAGTTCTCTCAATGAACTCGCTGTTGGGGCTGTCCGCCTCGTTGACGAGCCGGCTGTAGCGCGTGGAGCCGTGAGTGACCACCTGCGGCATCTTTAAGGGGCTGTTGTCGTCGATTGGCTGCAAGGTGCACGAGATTAATTAGTTTATTATGTAATTGATCGTTACACTGAATTCCGGAGATAAAATTATATATACGAAGCAAAAATAGGGAAAATGTATTCGAAGCAAATCATCCCTACAAAATTAATCAGCAAATAAAAGAGTGCAATACTTTTGACCAACTCATAACTAGTGCAGTTACTGGCAAACAAAAGATCGGGCAACATAAACCTCGAGCGCCAAATCAACAACCACTGACCCTCAAAATCAAAATGACCAAACCTTAACAACTAAACGAAAACAGAAACCAAAAAACAATAATTACCACTGATGAAGATTCTGATACCTGTCTAGCGGTGACGTCCCTGTCCTTCTTGGTCAGGTTCAGACGATCTTTCATGGACTGCGGGGAAACCAAGACGAATTAATTAGTTCGTTGAAGACACTATTGCCGTACGCCACACTGCTTATATTGGCCTCGCGCGTTTCATTCTCACAACAGCTCTGGTTACTGGCGCTTTGGCCGTTGCTCATACACTCAGTGTTGGCATTATGCACTATATTAAATTAGGGTTAGTCAGAAGAAGAGGTAGGGGAAATCTAGTTTTATTTGCATTCGTGCTCAAGCATACAAACACGCGCACACACACAAAAAAATACATGAACATAAACACTCACACACAAACACGCACGCACGCACACGCACTCACACGACCAAGAAACAAAGCGAGCGCAAGCAAATACACACACATACACTCCCTCACTCCTGCACACGCACCCACGCTCCCTCTCACAGCCACAGCGTCCCGAGACATCCCTCCGGAGAGGAGCGGCGTGACCCACCTTGACCTCGTCCTTGGTGTGCTCGATGAACGTCCTCCTCGCCGTCAGCTCTCCGCCATCGATCTTGAACTTCCTCGGGTTCTTCTCGACGATCCGTGAGGACTCAGTGTTAAGGAAGACCAAGAGAAAAGCGTAGAGCAGCGCCGCCGCCGCCACGTACAGAGACAGCTCGACCTCCACCTCGTGCAACAGATCCCTGACCAACTGGGGGACGTGGGGGGGGGGCGGAGGGGGCCGCCTCCCCCCACTCCCACGGGGGCTCGTCCATGGAGGGAGGGAGGAGGGCGGGGGAGGGGACGAGGGGAATCCTGCGACGGTTGGACGGGAAGGGGAGAGGGAGGGGAAAGGAGAGAGGGAGCCGTGTGCTTTTCCCTTGCTGGAGCAGGAGGGCGGAGGAAGGGGGAGGGCGCCGCCGTTCCCTACATCTTCGGCAGGACAGGGGGGAGGGAGAGGGAAGGAGGGGTGGGGTAAGAAGCGTCCTGTTCACATATCTGAGGCTGGGACATCAGAGGGGAATGGGGCCGGGGGAAGGGGGAGGGAATCTCAGGTCACACGAGGTGGGTCAAGTCTTGCGCCACATAAACCACACACACACAAAACACAAATATCTAAATGCAATACAAAACCTCTTTTCTTTGCACTTTTCACGACAAACACTGGAGACCAACGGGAGTTTTCTTGTGGCAAATGACACAACATAAGTGCAGTTCAAGGATAATTAATGGGCGGAAGACACTAAGGCACCTGGGGGAGGGAAGTGAGTCTTTGGCCATCACACTGGCGGGGGGATTCAATTATGTTGGACCAGTTACTTATTCATTTCAGGTATGCAATTGTTCACTGCTGCAAGAAAAATCAACAATATTATACCGGTATGCGAATCATAACACCGTATTCCCCCACAATAAACAATAAACACAAACGCATCTCGCACAATTTGCACCATAAACACCGGGAATGAACTTGGAACCCATGTAAAGATCGCAAGACCCGAGGGCGTCCGTTCGCCGAGCCTGGCCGATCCGCCGCCAGAGGCTCAGCTCGAACTTTTGTGGGCTTCCAAACCCTGGATTTTTTGGCGTCATCGGTATTGATATTTCCTCTCCCGACACGCACCCGAGGCCCATCCATCAACTCGAAGCCTGGTCGTAATACCAAGACGCGAATCTTCCTCCATTAGGATGCGAGTCCGCGCACACACGGGGGTTAACGAGGACGAGAGCGGGGATCGGGCACCGGGTGGCAAATCCCGCGACGGCAAAACGACAGTAAACCTAAAACAAGAACAAACACGACTAAAACAACACAGAAGCGACTAAACCCATGGCCTCCCCTCCCAAGAAACACGCACGACGGACGCGACGAGAAGCGACGTCCTCAACACTCAAGACGAGTCCTACAAGGGGCCGGGACGAGCCTCCTCGGACGCCTGGCGGATCCCATCTCCTTGGCCGCGTTATGCAACTCGAGCACGGCCGAGCAACAGCAGGGGGCAACGGAAGGGAGCCAGCGAGGCAACAGCAGAGCCAAGAACGGGGCAAGGACAGGGGCAACGACAGGGAAATGCAAACACGGCACAACTGCAGCGACGAAAGCAGGGCACTTTTGCAGGTAAGAGCGAGGTTACGGGGCCTGTAAACACACCCCCGCAGCCCACTTCTTGCTCTGTCAACAACGCTGCCGCCGCGTCCCTCTCGCGTTTCCTTCGTTTTGCGTCACTTATGAAACTTTTTTGAGCTAAAACGTCTCACGATGCACAGAAGTTATCTTGCGGAATAGCGAAATAAATAAATAAATAATCAGACTGACAGATAGATAGGAGTAGGCACGAAGAGACGGTCTAGAAGCAGAGCTAGGGGCGCACAGAGATCCTGAGATGAGTTAGAGAAGAGAGTAGGTAGAGAGAGAGGCAGAGAAATAAGAGAGAGATAGATTGAGAGAGGTAGAAGGACGAGATGCACAGAGAGAGAGAGTGGAGCCAGTGAGAGAGAGAGAGAGAGGGACCCCAAGTAGGAAAAGTACCAGACCTACGGCTGAACCTCTTCCTTGACGCGGCGTGCCAGCTGTCAGCCCGTCCCTTTTCGGTGGCAGGCGCCAACAGGAGGGAAGAGAAGGGAGGTTAGTGGAGTATAGGGGGTGAGGGTGGGATGAGTAGTGGGAGGGAAAGGGTGCGTGAGGGAGGGTGAAGGAGCATGGGGAGGGTGAAGGGGTATGAGGGAAGATGAAGGAGTAGGAAGGATATTTAGGAGTATGAGGGAGGGTGACGGAGTAGGCGGGAGATTAAGAAGTATGATGATGGGTGAAGCATGAGGGAAGTATGAGGGAGGTTGAAGGAGTATAAGGAAGGGTGAAGAGGTATGAGGGAGGGTGAAGGGGCGTGAGGGTACATAAGGGATCCACCGAGCATCGTGTAGAATTAAGCAGAACCAGGAGTAACTAATCACCTAATGGCGGGTAGGAATTTAAAGGTCACATGGAATGATGCATACGTGCACACAAACGCACATACTTCATACATATATGTATGTATGGCTGTATACATACATTGTGAGTATATTTATTTATCAATATATAGCTCTGTCTTACCTATCTGTACCTATTTATCTATACATATATATATATACATATATATATATATATATATATATATATATATATATATATATATATATATATATATATATAGATAGATAGATAGATAGATAGAGAGAGAGAGAGAGAGAGAGGAAGAAAGAATATGTAACAATAAACAATCTAAAAACGAGACCAACAAAGGCGTTTCTCTAAAGCAGCCAGCGGATTACGGGATCTCAAAAAACGCAAACAACGAGACACATACCTGGCCTAACCTCGTTTCACCACCGGACCGTTAGACAAACAACACAAATAAATAATCAAATAAACAAACAACACTTCCGAGGTCCATCGCCCAAACACGTCCTCGCAAACACACTTCCTTGACGTGTATTTTTTCCTCGAGTTTTTGTTCTTTAATAAAACGCCCAACGACACTTTACAACAAAGTTTTTAAAAATCGCATTATAACATAAGTACGCAGTTTAAAAAAAAAAAAAAAAAAAACATCAATATCTTACAACATAGTTCTTAAAGAATATTACAGCGTAAGTACACAGTAAAAAAAAAAACACCCCACAATAGCATTACAAATCAGTACACAGTTTAAATGGAATAAAATGAAAAAAAGAAAAAAAAAAACACTCGCAATACTCAATAAGCACACCGATCTTTCCCGACGCCCCCACTCGGCCCCGACCGCACCCGACACCCGACACCGCCACGAAATGCCACGACACAGCACGAGTCCCGAGTGCCCTGACACGTGGCTGGCACTCGACACGTGACACTTTTAAGCAGGAGCTACCGAGAGCAGAGGACAGCGTCGAGCGGCTTCCGAGCGCGCGAGCAGGACGGGAGGCGCGGGCGTTGTGGCGGCGTTCCTGCGGGCGGCCTTCTGCGGGCGGGCGTCGGAGGGGTTCTTCGCCTCGCGAGGAGGGTCGCTCGGGCGTGAAGGCGGGCGTTTAGGGAACAGGGGGAGGAGGGGGAGGGGTAGAGAACGGGGTAAAGGGGGGATGGGAAGAGGTATAGGGGAGGGGAGGGGTGTGGGGGGAAGGGGTAGAGGGGAAGAGGTATAGGGGGAGGGGGAGGGGAAGGAGTGTGGGGGAAGGGGTGAATGGGTGGAGCGGAAGGGGCGAGGAACGCACGGGTGTGAGTGAAAGGGGAGGGAGTGGAGACCGAGTGGGAGGGAAGGGGAGGAGAGGGGATAATACAGGTGTTATTCCCACGACGAGGAGGAGGAGGGGAGGAGGGGGAGGAGGGGGAGGAAAGAGGGGATCCCGAAAGGGAAACTGACTTTTTGGGCTTTTTGGGGTTCGCGTAACAGTGCAGTTTTGGGGAAAAAACGGACACGAGCAGACATCTGCCGCCGCAGGACGCGCTCCCAGAATTAAGGTGCATGCATGGTATAAATTCCTGGTAAATTGTTATTCAAGAGCAAGCAAGCACACAGACACATACGGGTGGTTGTGCTTGTGCGTGTGCGTGTGTATACATGTATATATACAATTATATGTATGTTTGTATGTATGTATATGTATATGTATATGTATATATATATATATATATATATATATATATATATATATATATATATATATACACACATATACTGTATAATCATTTGCACGCGTAAGTCCTTCTAGACAAGTCCCGCGAGATTTTCGATCCTCCCCCGTGTTCTATCGCAGGATCGAAGAAAGAAATCAAACTCGAATGCTTTATCCCGCACTCTAAAAAATATCTAAGCTCTTGTATTATTCCATGTGGGGAGGCCGAGAGGGGGGGGGGATATCACTTGGGAATCTTTCAGAAACTTCGCTAGGATTTCTCCCCACGAAAGCTTCCGAGACAATTTTTTTTTTTCCTGAAGCGCTGAACTGAAGCAGAGGAAGGAAGGCCGCGAATATCTCACGCCTGTGTTGAGAATCGAAACACTTTCTTCGACTCCTAGGCCTATGTATTTCTATCCCAATCCCTCTTCCTCACAGCTTTCCCTCCTCGCTTTTATCCTCTATCCTCCAGTTCCTGGACGCTCATACGCCCGGACACCCGAAGTAGCCCGCAGCGTCGAGGTGGGAGGGAGGGAGGGAGGGAAAGGGGGGAGGAAAGCACAAGGATGAGACCCTCCACCCCCCACACTTCACCCTCCATCCTCCACTCCGACCCCCACAAGCCTACGCCGGAAGTCCCCCTCTCCCCCGTCAGCCAAGCTTGTCGAACTACACTTTTTTTCCCGCCAAACCGCCCCCGTCACGTCGGGTGCGAATCCATAACAACTGTTTCTCGCACGCGGAGGCAGGCGGACGTCGAAAGCAAGATGGCGGCGGGTGGAAGGGAAAAAAGGCGGGAAACCAAAGACCGGCGAGGAAAGTAATAGAGGCAAGAATAGGTAAGAAGAGGAAGAGCAAAAATGTGGTAAAGGAGAAGTGGGAGGAAGAGGAGGGCGAAGGGGAAAAGAAAGGGGGCAAAGGAGAACAAGAAAACGAGACAGATGGCTAAGGAGAAGGACGAAAAGGCTGATGGGAAGGCGACAGGTGGCCAGGGAGAGCAAGGGGGAGGAGGAGGGTGAGGGAAAGGAGAGACAGGTGGCCAAGGAGGACAAGGAGGAGCACGAGGAGGAGCAAAAGGAGCAGGTGCAACAGCGGCGGCCAGCGAGGCGAGGGAAAGCGTAATGGCCGAAGGAAGGCAGGCCGTCACGCCCCGCCGACGGAGCGAGGCGGACAAGGAGGCGCTGGAGGCGGGCTCTTGTCCCTGGCCACTTTCTCCGCTACGCCACGCTGCCTCCGCGGCCCCGACGAGCGCCCAAGCCGTCTTCCTTTCCCCTCCTTGGCCCTCGCGCCGCGCCGAGAGAAAACCGCGCTTGAACATCACGCCTTCGTCATGGCGGAACCCGCGCCTTCGGTGAGTCTGTGCTTGAACTTTCGAGAGGAGGAGGAGGAGGAGGAGAGGAAGGAGGAGGAGGATGAAGAGAAGAGAAAAAAAAGAAGGATGAAGATGAGGATGAGCATGATGCTGAGGAATAAGAGCAGAACGAGGATGAAGAGGAGGAGAAGAGAGAAAAAAAGAGAAGGATGAGGATGAGGAATAAGAGCAGAATGAGGATGAAGAGAAAAAAAGAGAAGACAGATGATGAGCACGATGATGAGGAATAAGAGCAGAGAGAGAGAGAAGGAGGAGGAAGAAGAGAGGGAAACGATTCTTCCCCGAAATACCTGGCAAGGCCTCGAGATGAGCGGCTTACCTTGCGCGCCACCGCAAAGAGACACAAGAAACGCGAATAAGCCAAAACGCTGCATGACACGAGGAAGTCACCAGGTTCACGAAGGATGGGCGGGTGGGGGTGGGGGGTAGGGGGGGGGGGGGTCTTGGCTGAATATTTGAACAGAAGTCTATACATGACATATATGATGTCCAATACAAAATGGGCACGCACACACACACACACACACACACACACACACACACACACAACACACACACACACACACACACACACATCTCTCACACTGACTCTCTCTTCACTCACACTCACTCACGATATAGATACACTCACAAACATGTATATGATATCCAATACAAACAAACACACACACACACACGCACACACACACACACACCATACACACAGGGAGGGGGGGGATGAGAAAGAGAAAAGGAAAAAGAGAAAGACAAAGGACAAAAGAGAAAGAGAAAGACAGAAAGAGGACACAGCAGAGAAAAGAATGAAAGAAAGAAAGAAAAAAAGGAAACGGAAACACACAAGACGAAACTAAAAAAAAAAAACACCGATAAAGCGAAGGCCACCAGAAGAAACAAAAGCTCCAGGGAAAGGACACTCCCCCCCCCCCGCCCACTCACGCCCTCCCCGCACGCCGCTACGAGAACCACGCCGAGGGGGGGGGGGGTACATAATGATAATAAATAGAATATAGATATAAGAACAAAAATAAATATAAACATAAAAAAATAATCACGATAATAAGTACATAATGATGATAATTGTTATTCTTATTCCTCTTCTCCTCTTCTTTTTTCTTTCTCTTGTCCCTTTCTTTCCAGACCGGAACTACGGAATTTGTGACTTTTTTTCCTTCCTACGTTCTTCTCTCTCCCTTTCCCCTTTCTATTTCCTTTTATTTCTCACACTTGCTGCGCTTTTCTCATCGGCGCATCCACCCACTCAATACCATTAATGTACATTTTCATGATCGCCCATCAACATATTAGCATCGTCACCACCCCACCCGCACCAGAGGCACATCACCCATCAACTTCACATTTCAGACATCACCCTTCAACACCAGACTCTTGAACAAAGTCATTACATCATACACTACCATTCCCCACCCAAACAACCAGAGTCATCGCCACTAAACAAAAATCATCACCCTAACTACCTCCAACCAAAGTCATCACCCCCCCACCCGATCCCCACTTCCATATCCCACTTAAAGCAAGCGATGAGCGAGTCCTAACCCCTCCCAACCATACCCACACCCCACCCACCCCCACTCCCACCACCCCTCCTCACACCCCACCCCCTACCCCTACAACCTCCCACTCCCTACCCCCCTCCCACCCCCCCACCCCCCTCCCCACCCCCCAACCCCCACAACCCCTCCCACCCCCATCCTACGACGACGACGCAGAGAGGGCGAAGGAAGGCAGAGGAAGACCACTCTTAATAACAATCCCGCGTTCCCCCTCAACCTCCTCCCTCCCTCTCCTGGTCGCCCGAGGGAAGACAGGTTGTTAGACGTGGATCAGCTGACGAAGTCTGGACGTGAGACTTTACGCATGGGGGAAAGACTCACAGACGCACACAGACGCACGTACACAGACCAGAACTAACACTCTGTACGTAACAACGTAGCGCACCGACGACCACGCGCCCCACTACATGTAGCAACCTACTCATACCCAAATACGCCCCCACCCAAACCACAACACGACACACATACATGCGCAAACACAAAAAGAAAAACAACACACGACAACACATACAACACCGCAGGTGCACACAAGCACACAAAAACTCCACTTCTAGATTAAATGAACTCCCAAAACCACCCACCTTGAACATTGCATTTTGTGCGCACGAACAAAGAAAAAATTATCCAAAAATATTGGATTTTCGTTTTCTTTTTAATCTATATTTTATCCAAACATTTTCCCATTACTATCATAATCATCTATCATTTTTCTTTAAGATTCGAAAAGAGAAAGATTATCTACAATAAAATACGAGAAAAGTTTTATTTCCGAGTTCGTGGAAAGCAAAACGGTTAACCAATAAGCAAAACCCAAAGAGAATTCGAAAACGGAAAAATGTGAAGGAAAACGGGAAAATATTCTTGGCGGGAAATTAATGAAGCACGGAGGAAGCGGAGAAACGGATAGAAAAGAAAAAAGGGGGCTGGATATCTAAAGAAAAAATAAAGAGAAAACGAAAAAACAAAATAAATATAAATATACTAATACGGAATCCGAAAAACACCGTAAATAACATCAAAACTATGATGATGACAATAATAAAAATAATGACAATAGCATCAATAACAGCAACACCTATAAAAAAAAAACTCGCAACAACAACGATAATAATAAAGAAAATAATAATAATCGTAATATATATATCTCCCCGAGCACCGACTGGACAGGAAACACTCTGACTAATGGACACCTCCCCCCCCGGCGCCCGCTCAAGGTGACTCCATACAATGCTAACCCGCAACACACTCACTGGCGCCCATATACTAGAGTGCAAGCGTATAAAAGGCGGCTGAGGGTACGAATCTCGAGAAAATGTGGACTATACGTGTGTTTCGGTATCACTGCATGTCTACGTATGTTTATGTTGTATGTGCGTAAAAAAAAAATATACAAATTGTCTTAAAACGGGAGAGAGAAAAAAACAACAGGAATTCACTCCTTCCAAAAAAAAAACAAAAAAACAAAAAAAGACAAACAAGATTTAGCCTCGTCTGCACAGAAAATAAAAAACCCACTCACGGAAACTCTAAATAAGTATTATAATCTCTTCAAAAGACTTTACACTCGCGCTCCCTGTCACCCCGCGCTCGTCCCAACCCTCGCACGAGTGTCACGGCGCCAAAAGTTCATTAACACGATGGCTGCTGGACCTTGTCGTGATGACGAACCGCACTCCCGCCAAAAAAAAGAAAACTCCCGCTTGACATCACTCTATCAAAAGATAATTAATCCACCCGTTATCCAATTAAGAGAAAATACCGACAGATCGAGATGTTGACACGCAGACATAACCACAAAAAAATCCGTCTCTCTCATTACATCTCTCTCTTACACCGATATCCGCCTTGAAATGAAAAACAAACAACCAACCAACCAAAAAAAGACAGTCACAAACAAATAAACACAACAAAAACACGTACGCAGACCTTGGCGAGGTGTAAATGCATCCGAAACAGCGGAACTAAAGACTCCAGAGGCGGAACAGCGACGCCGGGACAAGCGCAGTCATCGTGGCTAAGGAGTTCTCGCGCGACCGCCACTTCCTCGTGCTGCCTGCGTAGCTTCTGTTTACATGACGAAGGGCTGGCGAGGGATGTGGTTTCGAATCTTGGACAAGACTTATTTATATGCAATATATGTTTTATTTTTATCATAGCCATATATGGACTATATCAACACGGAAATGTGCACCCGCCGATGATACTTATACTTATATAACACGAGCACTCACACATACAAATACACATACGCATACGCATGCACATACAAACACACTCTCTCTCGTCTTTTTCTCTCTCTCTCTTTCTCTCTCTCTCTTCTCTCTCCCTCCTCTCCTCTCTCTCCCTCCTCTCTCTCTCTCTTCTCTCCCTTCCTCTCTCTCTCTCTCTCTCTCTCACACACACACACA
>NW_020871035.1:282907-357907 GCF_003789085.1 Penaeus vannamei
AATAGCGCTGATTATGAATCATCAAAGCACTAATGACAAAAAGAAAGAAAAAAAGAAAGAAAGAAAGAAAAAACAGGATTCTCGTCCTTAGGAATCTAAGAAGTATTCCCGCTAGCTTGTAGACACCAAAGACACTAAACAAATAAATCATACACTTGCAAATAGATTATACATATAAGCCTGCACAGCACATACACGCAAAACAGTTACACTAAACATATTCACAAAGTCACGCCGTTGCAAATCTAACCGCAGATGATGAGCCCTTCAGAAAGACCAGAAGAGAGAGACCCCGAGATGATGGAATAAATAGCACACAGAGAGATTGATGCCGGTGTACTAAACCAGACGCCCCCTACTCCCCACCCCCACCCCATAAATCCCCGCCCCTTTACTCCCCACCCCTCGCCCCCAAACACCGCCATACCGAACCCCACCCCCCACCCCCCACCCCCCCAAAACCCCGACCCAACCCCTACCCCCCCCCCCCCCCATAAACCCCGCCCCGAAAAAATTCCCGCAAGCCGTCACTCAGCCAACCTCAAGCGCTAATTTGCCAACCCGCAGTAACATCGCGGGACACGCCGGCTAAGCGTAAAAAAAAAACGTGCAAGAAATAAAATTACAATGGGAATAATAACTCCCAACGTAATTGCATTACACATACACACGAGCACACACGCACAGACACAGACACACACGCACACGCACACACACACGCACACACACACACACACACGATTTCCACGCACTCCCGACAATATTCAAGTCTAATTCAACCATCTAATTAAAATTTCAGTCAGGCCGAGGAACAAGAACAAGAACAAAACAAAACAAAAACAAAAAAACTAAATCGCGACGTGCTTGCCGGATAGCGTCGCCCCCCCCCCCTCCCCTTTCCCTCCTCCTCCTCCCCCCTTCCCTCTCTCCTCCTTTCCGCCTCTGCAACACCCCTAAAATAAAGACCAAAAAATAATAAGAAACAGAACAGCATGATTGATCGCAAGTTCCCACAACCAGCGCTTACAGACCGCCAGCTGTGTAAACAAAAGCGAAAAAAGAAAAAAGAAAAGAAAAGCGTAGCGCGTAACGAGCACCCGATGCCCGCCGCTCCAGCTTCTTGAACTCGACGCCGTGACTAATTTCTCGAAAACGTAAAAAACAACAAAACAAAAAAACAAACAAATAAACAAAAAAAACAAACAAATAAACAAAACAAGACAAACAACAATAACAAAAACGGTCCTCTGCGCTAGAATAGTTACAAAACAGACTCAAAAGTAAGGATGTTCATATACGTAATTGTGAGCGTTCCTAGTATGTGCGCCTGTGTGTATGTGTATGTGTGAGCGCGTGTGCATCCAAAACCAAGGCTGGAATACACGAAGCAATCAAAATCTCCGCAACATCCGTTTTCCTAACGACCCGCCTCAAAAATGTACAAAAAAACATGTTCTCTGCAAGTCAAAGCAATTCGGTAGAAGAACAATAATAATAAGACCAGGAAATATTCCAATTAAGCGGCGCCACGACCTCCATTCGACGTCTCTCAAGCGTGGGCAGTAAAATAAGTATCTCAATCTACATCGGGAATGAGAGGGAGGGAGAGGGGAAACAGAGGAGAGGAAAGAGAGAGGGAGAAGAGGGAGAGGAAAGAGGAGAGAGAGGGAGAGAAGAGGAGAGAGGGAGAGAGGAGAGAGGGGGAGAGGAGAGAAGGAGAGGGGAGAGGGAGAGGAGAGAGGGGGAGAGTTAGGAGGGGGAGAAGGGAAGAAAGGGGGTGAGGGAGAGGGAGAGAGTCAGTGAGGGGGGGGAGGAGGAAGGAGAGGGGTAGAAGGAGGGAGAGGAGGAGAGGGGTAGAGGGAGAAGGGGAGTAGAGAGAGAGAGGTGGGTAGAAGAGAGGGAGAGGAGTGAGAGAGAGAAAGAGTTAGCGAGGAGGATCAGCAAAAGAGAGGAGAGGAAAGAATATGAAAGAAAGGTGGAGGATGAGATAGGAGAGAAGGGGGAAGGAAAAAAACGACGAGGTAGAAGAGGAGAGGATGGAAGGAGAAGGAGGAGGGAAAGAAGACAATGCAATAGATGAGAAAAGAAGAGAGAAGAGGAGTAAAGAAAAGGAAATAAAACAGATATAAAGACAGACAGACAGATAGAAAGAGAGAGAATGAGAGAAAAGAGAGAGAGAAAAAAAACCTCAACCCACACCGGGCGACCACACACGGTCCTTCATTTGCACCAAAACACACAGACTATGTGATGCGATAAACGTATCTAGCGGTTTACTCTCATTCAACGCGCTGCTTAGGAATTCGTGCAAGACATCAACGCGACTCGCAGTTCGCCGTTCACGCCCGTGCAATAACCTCCTCTCCCCTTCCCCTCCCTTCTTCTTCTCCTTCCCTTTCTTCTTAATCCCTTCTCTTCTATTCCTCTCTTCTCCTTTCTCCCTCCTTTCTTCTTAATCCCTACTCTTCCACTCCCTCTTCTTCCCTTCTCCCTCCTTTCGCTCTTAATATTTTCTCTTCCCTCCCTCTCTATCCCTTTCTCTTCCCCTCTTTTTCCTCTCCATTCCCCCTTCCCCTCTCGACCCTCCTCCCTTTTCTCTCTTTCTTCTTCCCTTTCGACCCCACCTCCTCCCTTCTCTCTCGCTTCCCCTTTCCACTGTCCCTCCTTCGAAGAGAGAAGAATGAGGAAAGGAGAGAGAAGAGACAAGAAAAGTCGTCTTGAAATAGAAAAGAAAGAGGAAAGGGAGAGGGAGAGAGGAGAGGGAGAGGGAGAGGAGAGAGAGAGGGAGAGGGAGAGAGAGAGAGAGAGAGAGAGAGAGAGAGAGAGAGAGAGAGAGAGAGAGAGAGAGAGAGAGAGAGAGAGAGGAGAGAGAGAGAGGAGAGAGAGAGAGATAGAGAGAGAGAGAGAGAGAGAGAAGAGAGAGAGGAGAGAGAAGAGGAGAGAGAGAGAGAGAGAGATCGAGAAATCAGAAAGAAAAGCGAGAAAACCACAAAGAAAACAAACAAGAAAAAAAGAAAATCAAAACAAAAAGAAAAAAAGAAACAAAATCACTAAACAGCGCGACTGCCTCCCGTAACAAGCCCCCTCCTCCCCTCCCATCCCCCTACCCCCCCAAGGTCAGCTGCAACAACACAACGCGCAAAATACAACCCGATCGTCATACGCAGGGCGGTCTCGGGGCTTCAAGTAGGCGCTTATATAACCAAATCCGAAAGATCGACAAAGAGAAAAATACCGTCAGGAAATTCCTCTCTTGAGGAGCTCTCTCTTTATCCCGGATTTTATTCTCTGTCAAGGCATTCCGGCAAGAAGAGGAAGCTCAAATATTGCAGATCTAAAGAGGTAATTTTTTGACTCCGATTGTGGATATAATAAAAAATTAAATAAAATATATAATATAAATATATATATAATAATAAAATAAATAATATAAATAATAAAAAATAAAAAAAAAAAAATAAAAAAATAAATTAGAAATAAAAACAAAATCAAATCAAACAAAAATAAACAAATGAAAAAGACAACGAAATCAACAACAAAGCGGGCAAAATAAAGGCTACCCCCCGAGGCATCTAATCATAATTTTAATAACCACTTGAACGTAATCTAAATAAACCAGTAAATCTATTAATACACCAAAAATAACATCAGATCGGGTATTAAATAACGGATCAAAATCTTAAAAGGAAATGGAACGCCACAGGAAGTGAGTGACCGGGGGAGGGGAGGGGGGAGGGGGAGGGGGCGGGGCTCAAGGATGTGGGCGGAGTTTACCAAATGTTGGGTAAGCTCAACAAAGGAGGAGAGGAAGAGGGTAATAACGATAACAATAACAATAAAAAACAACAATACTTATAACAAAAGCAACGATATCACTACAGCAATACTTATAACAAAAGCAACAATATCGCTATTGACAATAATAACGACGATGATTATTAAAGATAATGATAATTTATGATATCTGATGATGATAAAAGTATGAGGAGGAGGAGGAGGAAAGAAAGATGAAACTAAAGAAGAGGAAGAAGAAAATAAGGGAATAAACGATGGGGCTAAAAAAAGACACGTAATAAAAAGGAATAAAAAAAATAATGAAGAAAGAAGGGGGGGGTGTAACAAGAACAGTGGCTGTGCACATTGCAATACTCGATTACACTGCAGTCTCTGCCTCCCCAAACTATCCTCTTACTCAGGATTGCCTCCTCCTCCTTTCCCTTCTCCTCTCCCCCTCCCCCTTTCCCATCTTCTTTCTCCCCTCTTTCCCCTCTTCCTTCTCCACTCCTCCTCTTCCCCATTTTGTTCTTTCTCCCTCTCTTATCTCTTTCCCCAACCTCTTCCTTCTCCCCGTTTCCCTTATCCCCTCCTACTCTCCCCTCCTTTTCTCCATCTTTTTCTCTCTCCCCCTCCTTCCCCAACCTCTTCCTCTAATTTTCTCTATGTTGCCCTGTCTCCCCCTCTTATCTCCTTCCCCAACCTCTTCCTCCTCCCCTTTTCCCTTCTCTCCTCTTCCCCCTTCTCCTTCCCCCTCTTATCTCCTTTCCCCAACCTCTTCCTCCTCTCTCTCTTCTCTCTCCCGCTCCTCCTTCCTTTCCCTAAACCAACGACAATGCATGTACGAATGACGAAAATAACTCCAATTACAAGCTTATTTGAAAATAATAAATAAATAAATAATAACAAAATAAAAAAATAAAATAAATAAAAAAACAAAAAAAAAAACACATAATAATAAAAGAATAAAATAAAAAACAAATAATAATAAAAAATAAAAATAAATGACAATAGCAACCACAACTATCAGCACCATTCTTACAAATTCCAATCGTCATAACCACTGCAATAATCATCATTACCTTAATAATTATAATTCCTCTCCCCTTCTTAACCCCCCCCTTCCCCTCTCCGGGCCCTTCCGTTCCCGCACCAGCGAAATAAGGGGACGTGGGGAGGGGAGGGGGGGCATCTTACCCTCCGGAAGCTGGCATCTCAGGAGCAGCATCCAGGTCCTTTGGGAGATGCTCGAGTGTGGGAGTCTTTGTATCCCTCGCGCCTCTTTCGAGTCTTTGGGTTTGCATGTCTGTCTGTCTGTCTTGTCTAGAATATATGTCTGTCTGTCTGTCTTGTCTAGAATATATGTCTGTCTGTCTGTCTTGTCTAGAATATGTGTCTGTCTTGTCTCGAATATGTCTGCCTGTCTTGTCTGCCTTGTCTCGCCTGTGTCTGTCAGTCTTATTTTGTCTAGAGTCTGTGTCTGGTTGCCATGTCTTGTCTGTCTGCCTTGTCTTGTCTAGAGTCTGTGTCTATCTTGTCTTAAGTCTAGAGTTTGTATCTTTGCTTCAGTCTGTTTTGTCTGGTCGCTGTTCGCCTGGCTTAGTCTGTCTGCCTGTCTGTGAGCTGTGATGAAGTCAATTCTCCCTCTCGCTCTCGCTCTCCCCGTAATTCTTCCCTCTGTTTCTCCCTCCCCTTCCCTCTTCCGCACCCAGCTTCTCTCTCCTCTTCCTTCCCTCTCTCGTATCCCCCTCCCTCTCCCTCTTTACTCCCTCCCTCTCTCTCTCTCTCTCTCTTTCCTCCCACTCCCTCTTTACCCCCCCTCTCTCTTTTCCTCCCTCCCCCTCCCTCTCCCTCTTTCCCCCCACCCCATTCCTTGACCCCCCTACCTCTCCCCTATCCCCCCTCCCCCCTCCCCTTCCACCACTTCTCCGCCGCTCCCATCCGACGGCGCGGCGGCGTTGCACAACTCATTTGCAAGGAGAGCAAACAATAATGCACGATCATCAAAAAGGAGTTTCGGATTCTCAGAAGTCACGGCGAGTGATGTGTCGAAAGAGCAAGCAATGAAGACAATGAAGAGCATTACGGCAACAGGTCGAGGAGGAGGAGGAGGGAAGGGGGGGAGGGGAGAAAGTGGAGAGGGAGGGGGAGGTGGAGGAGGGGAGGGGAGGGGAGGGTGGGGGAGGAGGAGGAGGGGGAGGGGGAGGGGAGGGAGGAGGAGGGGAGGAGAGGGAAGAGGAGGAGAAGGGGGGGAAAAAGTGGAAGAGGGAAAGGAGGATGAGTTGGGGGAGGGGGAGGAAGAGGAGAGGGAGGGGAAGAGAGGAGAGGAGGAGTGGAGGAGGAGGGGAAATACAAGGGGGAGGGAAAGGAAGAAGAGGCATTGGAGAAATAAGAGGATGATTTGGAGGAGAAGGAGAGGAAATAAGGAAGAAGAGGAAGAGGAGGAGAGGGAAGACTATGAGGAGGGCGGAGTTTAAGAAAAAAATAGTAGTAGTAGTTGGAAGAAGAAAAAAACTGGAGGAATAAAGGCAAAAACGACATTGTATCACATGTTCATACAAGAAAAACAAACAAACAAATAAATAAATAAATAAAAAACGCAATCACACGCATTCACGTTCCAAGCCAACCTCCAAGCGCGCGAGCAACCCAGCGCCCTCTCCCGCAGAAACCTCTCCGTGACCTCGACGCCGACTCGCAGGAGCCTCGCTGCGTTCCCCTCAGCGCCGACAGACCCCGGCCGGTGCTCATGGCCCGGTCTCGGCCCCTCGCGCCTCCGTCGAGCGAGGTCTTTAGCGACTGGCGAGGAGGAGAGGAGGAGAAGAGAGATGGAGGAGGGAGGAGGAGTGGGAGAAAGGGAGAGATGGAGGAGGAGGAGGAAGGAGAGATGAGGAAGAGGAGGGGGAGGAAAGGAAATGGGAGAGGGAGGGGGTGGAAGAGGAGAGGGAGGAGGAAGGGAATAAAAAGAGGAGGAAGGGTGGAAGAGGAGGAGGAGGAAAAGGAAGAAGGGGTGGAAAAGGAGAAGGAAGAGAAAATATGAGAAGGGGTGTGTGGAAGAGGAGGAGGTGGTGGTGGGAAAAGGATGAATGGGAGGATGAAAAGGAATAAGACGAGGAGAAGAGAGAGGAGGAAAGAGGAAGAAGGGTGGATGAAGAAGAGGAACAGGAGGTGAAAAACGAGGAATGGAAGGAGGAAAAGGAATAAAAGGAAGAGGAGGAAGAGGAGGAACAAGAAGAGGAATAAGGAGGCGAACGGCGAACGGCTCGAGACACCGAGCTCCCCGACCCGCCCTCCGCGTGTCTCCGAGGGCGAGGCACTGAAGGCGTCGCGAAAGGAGCGAAGGAAAACGTGACCTTTCTCAACTGCCATGGGATCTCGTTTGTTTTCCTTTATTCAACCGCTGCTCTCTTGTTTCTTATTTTTATTCTTCTTATTATTATTTTTCATTATTCCATATTCTTCTCCTTCTCTATCTTATTCTTCCTCTTCTTCTTCTTCCCCCTCCTCCATCCTCCCCCTTCCCCCTCCTCCTCCTCCTCCTCCTCCAGCACACACCGCCGCCACGCCTCGCTCCTCCGCGGTCGACGAGGCGGGCGCGCTTTTGGCCCACATCAAATTTACAGAAATAATTCGCCAACATTATCGCCTCTCAACTTTTGGCCGAGTTAGAAAAAAAAAACGAAGACGCTATCCAAGAACGCAAAGAAATTAGAATGAAAACGGCCGTTGGCAATTCAAAAGATATAGTAATAATTAAAAAATAGAAGGAGACAGTCCTTTTCTTTCTTTCCTTTTCTTCGAAATCTAAAAAAATAAATAATAAAAACAATCAGTTGCAATTAAGAAAAGATATATCCATTAAAAAACATATAAAAATAAAAAAACAAGGACACTTTTTTCCTCTCTTTCTCTCCTTAAATCTCAAGGCAGAGTCATCATGGTGGCGCTAAAGTACAATCAAATGTGACGACTTAAATGCAGCGTTCTTTCGTAATGGGCCTTCGTGATGACTCCACAGCGGCCCGGGTCAAGCGCTGCTCTCTCGGGTTGCACACAGCGACGCATTTTAGCCGTATCTCGTTGCATACTCAACAATGCAAGATGTTGTAAACACGCGTGACTGCGAGAGTAATGGCAACAGCAGAAGCGTCGACGCAAAAACAACAACAACGACGATGACAACAACAAAAACAAAAGTCGTGGTATTATTACTACTACGGTAATTGTTCGCGAAAATGATAAACAATAACATCAACAAGAACAACCAATAACAAGCCGAGAAAAGAAAAAGAAAAAGAAAAAAAAACAAGAAGAGAAACACGACTATATTTTCTTCAAAATACGAAAGAAACATCTAAACCAGAAGAAAAAAAAAGGCAGAAGAAATTGCAAGCTTGCACATTTTCCCGAAAACAATAATGGACGGCGAGGTTGCCACAGAACAAGCTGCTGTTATTTCAAGGCTTCTGCACCAAGGAAGAACTTGCGCGGAGAAGCTTGCAAACGCACCGACTAAAAACTCTAACTACAGTGAAAATATTTGAATGCATATCAAATTTTCATAAAAAATAAATAGATAAAGACAAAAATAAAGAACCACGTAGATATTCGGAGAGATATAAATGAGAACTCGCACTATCTGACACACGGGATGCGGCGAGAGTCAGGGTGGGGCTGGGAATCCGACCGAAGCAAACAGATTTAGATATTTTCCAAATCCGAAAAAAACAAGAAAACAATGGATGCTCTTACACACACATAAACACACGCACACAACCAGGCACAGGAACAGGCACGCACGCACGCACACGCGCACACACACATACATACAGCCAGGCACAGGAACAGACACACACCACACACACAGCCAGGCACAGGAACAGGCACGCAACAAACATACACACATAGACACACACACACACACACAAAACCAGCCACAGGAACAGGCGCGCGCACGCACGCACGCACGTACACACAAAGGAAGACATCAACGCATTCAAATACGAGGCAGACCTTTTAGAAAATACTGCGTCCTGTTGATTAAAAGCAAATATAATCACAAAACCTGTCGACTAGAAGGTGGAGGAGAAGAACGAGGAGGAGGAGACGAAAGGGAAGGGAGGGGGAGGGGGAGGATTATAGAGAGGATGAGGAGAAGAGGAAGAGGGGGGAGGAGGAAAGGGAGAGGAGGAGGTGGAAATAAAGGAGGAGGAAAGGGAGAGGAGGGAGAGGAGGAGGAGGAGGAAGCATAAAGAAGGAGAAAAGAAGAAATAAAAAATAAAACGAAGAAGACGAAAAAGACAAGAAAAAAAAAACGAGCGGGGGGACCAAGCCACGAGAACCCGCGGGTGGTTCTGAGGCAGCCCACCGGATTCCTGAAGGCTGTGGCAGGCGGGCGCGAACTCTCACTCTCCCTCTCTCTCTCTCCCTCGTCAACGACTACGACCATCTTCTTCGGGATGAGCATTGCATCAGATAAAATATTTTGCTGGCCGTTGCTAGGGGCGATGGCGTCTTGCAAATGACCTTTTCGCTGCCCCCACCCCCCTTTCTTTGTTATAGCTCCACCATTCCCTCTCTTTTTTTCTTCTTTTTTTCCTTCCTTCCATCTCACTCACTCTCTCTCTCCCTCCCTGTCTTTCACTTTCTTTCACTCTCTCTCCCTCAAACTCTCATTCTCAATCTCTCTTTCTCTATCTCTCCCTCTCTCTCACACACACACTCACTCTAACCCTCACTCTCAATCTCACTCTCTCTCACCCTCACCCTCCCCTCCCTCTTACTCTCTCTCTCTCTATCCCTTTCACTCTCTCCCTCCCCACTCGTGCCACCAACTTCCCTCCTCCGATTGCATCCTGGTACACGATAATCACTTCCGGGTGAATGAGATCGCACATGATGAAATTGATATATGTCTGTCTGTCGGTCGGTCTGTTCGTCGCTCTGACTGACTGATCAAACCCACGGACAGACTGTGTCCCTAACAGACAACCTAACTGACTGACTGATAGACTGAAAGACTGGAACGAATGACTAACTGATTGACTGACTGACTGACAGACCGCCCACTGACTGACTGACTGACTAACGGACTGACAGACAAAACTGATAGACTGACTGCCTGTTTCCGTACCACCATACACGTGGCACACTAAGCCTGGAGACTCGAGAGACATGTCACTTGCAATACGCCCAATGCACTCTGCGATGCACGGTTTGGAAGCAAAGCAAGAGAGCTTCTGTTGGGAGGAACAGAGGCAGTGGAATAAAAGCTGAACAAATATGCACAGAAAGAGACACAGACGGACAGAATAGGACGGGGAAGAGAGAAGGAAAGGTGGGAAAGGGAGAGAGAGGGGGGGGGGGGGAGAAAAGAGATAGAGAAAGAAAGAGAAAATGTGAAATGAAATATAGAAATAAAGAGAAAGCGGAGAGGATAGAGACTGAGTTTGGGAGAGGAAAGAAAGAGAGAGAGAGAGAGAGAGAGAGAGAGAGAGAGAGAGAGAGAGAGAGAGAGAGAGAGAGAGAGAGAGAGAGAGAGAGAGAGAGAGAGAGAGAGAGAGAGAGAGAGAGAGAGAAGACAGACAGAGACAGAGCGAGAGAGAGAGAGAGAGAGAGAGAGAGAGAGAGCGAGCCAGACAGACAGAGAGAGAGAGAGAGAGCGAGAGATCTCTTTCTTCACTCTCCCCTCTCTCACGAGCACACCGAAGGCCCAAACCCAGGACGCAATTTCAGCGAATTTCTCATCACAGCGAAATCACTACAGCACCCAACGTACCCAGGGAGACCTCCTTCCTTACAGCCAAAGGGACGTAACGCATCCACTTAATCAGGCGAAGGAGAGATATGCCGAAGGACTTCTTGTGCAACGTAATGAGCTTGGATCATGTTGCATAGAGTTCATTTTTTTTCTCTTTCTCTATCCCTGTCTTTCTCTTCTTTCTTTCTTTTTCCTCTCTCTCTCTCGTTCCCTCACTCTATCCCTGCCTTTCTTTCTTTCTTCCTCTCTCTCTCTCTCTCTCTCTCTCTCTCTCTCTCTCTCTCTCTCTCTCTCTCTTCTCTCTCTATCTACCTACCTATCACCCAATAAGTAAACATGTATATCCACATCCCACTTTTTAACTGACAAGCTTTCTTCGATGTAAATCAGAGTTATCATCATGCTTTCACATTCTAACATTTCACATTCTCACTTCACTCTCTTCTCTTTTCACTTTACAACCTTTAATACTACGACTAGCTCTTCCGGGCGCTAAACAGCCCAGTCCACGAAGAACTCTGGTCCTATATTTCGAACTCCTGCAAATGACCCCAAGTCGACATACTTCCCAATCTCTTAATTTTAGCCATAAGACAACCGACGCGCGTAAAAAAACAAACAATGACACACACGCCACAATTACTACTCAGATTTAGTCAAGCTCAAGAAGAAGAAGAAGAAGAAGAAGAAGAAGAAGAAGAAGAAGAAAAGAAAAAGAAGAAAAAAAGTATAAATGAACAAAAAGAAGAAAAGAAAGAAAAAAGAAAGAAAAAGAACCAAAAGAAGACAAAGAAAAGAAAGAGACAGAAAAGAAAAAAGAAACAGAAAAAGAAGAGAGAGAAAAAAAAAACAAGAGCGGCCTTAACCAAAACCACTTAACAACCTCATTCGCGCAGACCGCCCACCCCCGTAAAAAGGCCATAAATCAACCCAAATCTAAAATTAGACCAGATAAGACCACTCAACCCCCTGTTCCTTGCTTTGTCTTGCATTGATTCGCCTCCTACGCGAAAATATGCAAAAAGAGATGCATGAGAACGAATAAACTTAAAATAAACAAAAAGTAAGGGATGTATAACCGATGAATAGATATAAAGACGGTAGTTGCACTTTTTGCTTTGTAAAGTTAACAAACAACAGCAACAATAATTAATAATGATGACAATAATAATAATAAGAAAACAACAACAGCAACAAAATTAATAATGATGACAATAATATTTAAAAAACAATAGTAATAATAATAATAAAATAATAATATAATAATAATAATAATAATACCAATTATAACAATAATAAACAAATAAATCTTAACTATGACAATAACAAAAGCCGAGAGCGCCACGCCCATGCGAGTCACGTGACCCAGTGTGAGGGAAGGAGAGAAGGGGGAGGGGGAGGCTGAAATCTTGGAGCGGGAGGGGGGGGGGGAATGGGGCATATTTCACAGCTTCTTCATTATTTCGCGTCACGTCCCTCGCCGAGAGAGAGTTTTAGCGAAGAGGGGAAAGAAAGAAAGAGAGAAAAATCAATAAGTGCTGATAAACGAAAATCGAAAATTCTTGGTAATCTTTATAGTTATAAAAAGAATGAATACTTATCAATATCAATAACGATGCTGATGATAATGATAATAACAATACTACTACTACTAATAATAATAATGATATCAGCAATAATAACAATAACAACAAAAGCATACATACGTTTTAGCACGTCCATGAATGAATGAGTATGCAAAAATTCGATACCTGCAATTATCACCCGCCTTATCGCTCCCCCCCTCACCTGACACCTGGCACCTGACACCTGACACCTGGCACAGGGTCGCGGTCATCACTCCGACCACGAGAGGTCTTGAGACTTCGATCCCGCCGACGCACTCAAACCTAGCGGAAATTCGCTCTTCTCATTCCTTTTCTAGCGTTTTTTTTTTTTTTTGCAATGGTATGATCGAAATAATAATCGGGTGTCGATGGAAAATCACCTTTAATTATTCGATTCCAATGTTACAATCGCAATGATTTTTTCTTCGTGGCGAGGAAGGTCAACTTTTCAATTACAACTGCAGTCCATTTTTTTGTAATTCACGTCTCAATCTCTTACACACGAAGAATTAATAAAACCCAAAGAAAAAAAAAGGTACGAAAATAGCGCAAGCCGATCGAAAATGCCGATAAATTCTTCAACAGCCTTGAAATGTCATCCCTCTTCTTCCCCCCCCCCACCCTCCACCCTCCACCCCCACCCCGTGATTCCTGCTCCTTTACAAACGGTGGAATGCGTCCTTGGGAACGAATTCTATTATCCTTTTGTTGCATTTAAACGCCCGTACTTATTTTTAACCTCTATCTGGCTCCCGTAAATTTGCGGTTCGTGTCAGTGAGGCTGCTTGGCGAACTTGCCTGCCCGCTTGTAAGCCTACTTGTCCTACATACTACCTTTCTTATCTGCTTGCCTGTCTGCCAGTCTACCTTGCCTAGCTGTCTGTTTTACAAGCTTCCTTGCCAAGCACACTGCCGTCCTTGCCTGCCTGCCTGCTTACTAGCCCACTCGTCTAGAACTCTGCCTTATTCAATTTGTTGCCCGTCTACCTTCCTTGCTTGTATGCCTACCTGCTTGCCTGCCTACCTACCTCCCTTCCTGCCTGCCTACCTACATATCTACCTACTTACCTACCTACCTTCCTGCCTGCCTACCTCCCTCCTTCCTTCCCTCCCTGCTTCCCTACCTACCTTCCTCCCAACTTACCTCCCTCCCTTCCTGCCTCCCTGCCTACCATCCCTGCCCTCCACACCTCACACTCCCCCTAGCCTTCATCTCCCCTCCCTTCTACCTCCCTCCCCCCTCAACATCAGGGGGGGGGATCTCCGGCAACTTCATGGCAGAATCGAGCGCTGCATCCGGATGGCAGGTCGAGGGGAGGGGGAAGGGGGAAGGGAGGGGGGATTAGAGGTAGGCAGTCTGTCGAAGGAAAGAGGAAGAAGAAGGAGGAGAGGAGGAGGAGGAAGAAGATGGAAAACGAAGGAGAGGTGAAGCGACGGAGACGAGGAGGCGTCAAGAATGAAAGAAGGATCAAGGAGAGGCAATTAATCCGAGAATGAAAAAAAGAAGAAGAAGAAAAAAGAAGAGAAGGAAATACAACAAAGCAGAATACGAGGAGGGAAAATGCGAAGAAAAAGATAAAAGACGGCAAAAGACGAGGATGAAGAAGGAGAAAAGAATAACAACACCAACACGAATATCCCTAACGAAGAAAAGGAAGAGAGAGAGACAAGGAGAACGCAAGGGCATAAGGGGCGTCCGAGAATGCCATTTTCTCAAGAAGCCGGTAATGAGGTGGCCATAAGGAAGGGACACGAAAACAGGTATAAGAAAAGAACACGCAAAGAGAAGAAAGGTACACCAAAAGAGGAGAAAGGAACAAAGAAAGAGAAGGATGGTACACGAAAAGAGGAGAAAGGAACAAACAGAGAGAAGAAAAGAACAAACGAAGAGGAGAAAGGAACAAGCAAAGAGGAGAAAGGTACACGAAAAGCTGGAAAAATGAACAAAGAGAAATCAACTAGAAGAGAGGAGAAAGAGTTAAAGAGGAATAAAGGAAAACCAGAGAACACGAGGAAGAAGGAGCATTATCCTCCCCCTTTCCCCTTCCTCCCCCCCTTCCCTCCCTCGTCCAGCCTCCCTCACACACAGGAAAGGGCAAGGGAGAATCTTAGTCATCCACCTGACACCCGCTTCTCAATCCATCTGCAATCCAACTCACAATCCACCTGGCACCAACTACGTCATTTTGACACCAAATTGGTAATACATCTAAGAACCACTTAACAATCCACCTGACATCCACTCGATAATCCACCCGGCACCCACTTGACGATCCACCTGGTACCCACTTGAGCATCCACTTGTCACCCACTTGATCCTTCTGGTACCCACTTACTATCCACCTGGCACCCACTTGACGATCCACCTGGTACCCATTTGACCATCACCTAACACCCACTTGATCCTTCTGATACCCACTTACTATCCACCTGACATCCACTCGATAATCCACCCGGCACCCACTTGACGATCCACCCGACACCCACTTGACACTTACTCGACAATCCACCCGACAAATGGATAACCCATTTTCCGATCCACCCGACGCCGCAACCGCAAAGTGTCACCCACATGACACCGACAGACTGCCGACGCGTGAGACAAATATGGTGTCGGAGGAGCGGCATCAGACATTATTAATCTATTATTCATTAATAATTATTAAATAAGAATGTAGAATTGCGGTCGTAGGAGGAGATGGAGAAGAAGGACGTGGAGGTGGAGGAGGAGCAGGAGGAGGGGCAGGATGAGGAGATGGAGAAGGGCGAAGAGGAGAGGAGGAGGAGGAGGAGGAGAGGAGGAGGAGGAGGAGGAGGAGGAGGAGGAGGAGGAGGAGGAAGACGACGACGACGACGAAAAGAAGAAGTAGAAGAGGAAGAGGACAGAGACACGAAGACAAGAAACGGGGGAGGGAAACCATACCTATATAAACGAAACAAAGAAAGCAAAACGAATACAAACGAACACACGCGCACGCACGCACGCACACGCACACATTCCTACTGCTATGGTATTCTTGAAACATTTACCGATACTCGCGACCTTGACATTCAAGCGTCGAAAACCAATCAATGGCAGCTGGAAAGTCATCGGGAATTCCATCAGTCTTTTAAAAGGACCAAGAAGATTGTAAGGAATCTAAATGATAAACAAAGATAAAAATAATTAAAAATAAATAAACAAATAAGTAGGGAAAGTTACGCTGGGTAATTTAAAGCGAGAGAGAGAGAGAGAGAGAAGAGAGAGAGAGAGAGAGAGAGAGAGAGAGAGAGAGAGAGAGAGAGAGGAGAGAAGAGAGAGAGAGAGAGAGCAAATGCAGCCCCCCCCCCCCCACACACACACAGATAAAAAAAAAATATATAAGAAAGCGTACACCCCAAAAAGAGTCAAACCGAAACAAACCCTTTAAACAACCCTCTCCCCCCCCCATCACCCTTCCTCCCTATCCCCCGCCCCCTCTCCATCCCCCTACGCTCCCGCCCCTCCCTCCATCCCCCCCCTAGGCCCCGCCCACCCCGCCCGCCGTGTGAGTGAGCTCTGAATGATCTACCCGTTAATGGCAGCTTCACGGACCAGCGTGCGCGATGGTCCACTTTCCTCCAGGAATTCCCGTCACGAACTTTCTCCGCGGCGCCCATTTATCCCCCTTCACGCCCCCGCGCCCACTCGACTAGGCGCCCGCAAGCACAGGCCGCCCGCGAGGAGGGACTGACCATATGTCGCCCACGTCAGATCCCTGCGTTCCCTGTCGAAGTGTCTTTTGAGGCAGGAGAAAGGAAAACATAGATAAAGCGTGTGAAGAGAGAGAGAAAAGGAAAGTGTGTGTGTGTGTGTGTGTGTGTGTGTGTGTGTGTGTGTGTGTGTGTGTGTGTGTGTGTGTGTGTGTGTGTGTGTGTGTGTGTGTGTGAATGCCAACGTCATTCCATCTTTTCATTTATGCATCTATACACACACACGAAACTCCCTTTCCCGGGCGCAACCTCTAGTTTCGTATGCACAGTGGGGAACAGAAGAAAAATGAAACATGGCCGCTACAGAAAGTCAGGTTGCAGTGGAGATAAAAAATAAATAAATAAAAGGAATAATGGTAAGCCAAATCCTCTACTCTGCCACCCTCCTTCCCACCCTCAACTTAATTACTCCAACCTTTGCCTGCATTTATCTCCTATTGACAATCCTCAACCTTCAGCCCGGAATATCAACTTTAAGTAACACCAAGTCTGCCTGAAGGGTAAGGTTATATAGGCATGCACAAAGTACACCTGATTTTTTTCCCTTTTTTTTAAGGGGTTGACTTCAAAAGGGTCAAACAAAACTAAAAATACGTGGTCTTAGCTACCTCAGGGGATCTCCTTGGGGGGAGGTGAACTACAAAATATGTCGAAAATCATCAAAATGTAAAAGCCAGCGTAGAAATAGATACATAGAATAGTATTAGAGAGATCAAAATTATTTTCATGTAAAAAGTTAACCAGGGATATACAAAATAATAATATCCACTAAAGTAAAATTAATAATCTATGACAATATACCAACAGCATACAATACGTCGTTCAGTATGACAAAATAATTTTAAAAGACAAGACACAATGCACTGATGGAGAGATCAAACCCATCATTTCTCGGTGCCTGGCAAGCTTGTGGAAGTTAGTTAATGGGTGAAAATATCATTATATCTTTCGGCGAGTGGTCCATCCTCTTGTCACTTCCAACACTATTTTTATACCAACGCAAAACCACGAAATTCCCCGCTGTCCTTCCGCCCGTAAATCTCTTTCTGAACAAGAGAGAAAACCCGCCAGCTACCGACAGCTGAATTACGAAAACGAATTGCTTGTTCCGCCAGTCATCTGGGATGTTCGTAGTTGGAGAGAAACCATTCTACTGTCCGGTATCTTGCACTTACTGCCCGTCGCTGTCGAACTGTCTGTCACTGCCCTGTCATTCAGTCAAGTATTTATGCCTTTCAATCTCGTCTCCTGTCCTCTTCCCAACCAGGTTTTTTTCCCGTCCGCCTTTCTGTCAAACCATTCGACTGTTCAACCGCCAAACCACTTTTCCGTTGGCCCTGCCTGTCTGCCTCTGAAGGTTAGCTTTCTTACTCCTGTTTAGTTTGTCAACATCCCGAAATAGCCTCGTTTATATCACGCAAAGTCCTCTGTTCAATCTGCAACACAGGGCAGACGAAATCCATGACCAAGGGAGGCCACCCATCAACACGACGAAGCACTTCAAGTCCTCAACGCCAGGAGACCACGTGTCAGTCCGGTTGAAAATGTAAACACAGGAAACGGTCGCTATAAATACACTGCCCTTTCGTACGATCCAAAACAATATACTCATTTCCTATCGTAAAGGATTTAGATTAATAATTTCAATGGGATATCGTTAACCACTACAAAGAAAACTAATCAACATTACTTTCAGTTTTATTAAAAATACGAAGAGCTAAATACGTTAACAGATTCTATCACAAAATAAGTCTTTCCTGTATATTCGCTATTCAGGAACACTCACAAATGCAAACAAGAGAGAACAAAAATTCAAAACCCGAAAGGCAGAAAGAAAGAAGAGAGAGAGAGAAAAAAAAAAAACATATTCGCCACAATAAGCAGAGGCCCGCTCAGGATCAGTCCACACACATGCGGCCAAACACACACACATGCATTCACACACACTCTCTCTCTTCATCTATCTATCCCTTTCCCTCCTTCCCTCTCTCTTTTCTTCCCGCCTCTCTCTTTCCTTCCCTCCCCTCTCTCTCTTTCCTTACCCCCTTCCCTCTCTCTTTCCCTCCCTCCTTCCTTCCCTCTCCCTTCCCACCCCCATTCCCCTCTATCTTTCTCTATTTTCCCTCCTTCCCTCCTCTCATTCCCACCCTCCTCTCTCTCTCATGTCTCTTGTCACACAACAGACCTGCCCCGCACTGACACTGACAGATACGGGTTCACTGTGGCAATACCAATGACTGCCTTTGTCTCTCGCTTTTCAAGTATATTGCATTGTTGTTGCTTTAATTGTTATTATCGTTCATATTCTTGCCTTTATCCAGATTAATGACATGTTTTCACTATCACTGCTATGCCATTTATATATATATATATATATATATATTATATATATATATATATATTATATACATATTTTCAATTAAACTTTTCATTGATACTGCAATACAGCCGGTGTTGATAGTTAACATTTATTGAATTCTTATAGTTATCGTTGATATTATAATGTGCAAGGTGTAGATATTGTGAACATTTTATCTTATTCCTATATTTATTCTTGATATTGCAACTGAAATCAACACGAAGACTGCAATGCTCGCTGCAGCCGTTAATACTGGTGTTGCATTTCCACCTCGTGCTCGTGCCACTCAACGTCACGTGAGGCCGACACTGCAGGAATGCGTCTGCGATTTTCTTTCTGTCTCTCTTCTTTTTTATTCTCTGTCTCTCTGTCTGTTTGTCTTCTGTCTCTCTGTCTCTTGTCTCTCTCTCTTTCTCTGTCTCTCATTTTTCTCTCTCGCTCTCTCTTTCTTTCTCTCTCCCTCTCTCTTCCTCTCCTAGCTCCCTCCCTCTCCCACTCTAGCTCCTCTATCTCCCTCCCTCTCTCTCCCTCTGCGCCTGGGTGTCTGTCTCTGTTTCTGACTGTCTCTTTAAACTAATTATACGCTTTGAGAATTATTGCTGTTATTTAATTCCCTGTAAAGTTTAACTTCGCTGCCATTACATCGACACGCAACATTTATTAACGTTTATTAAAGTTATTTGCGCGATTCTGGTAATGATAATAGAAACAATAATAATAATGATAATAATAATAAAGTAATAATCATTATGATAACAATAATACAGTAATAATCATAGTGCTCATAATAACAACAATAATGATAGCCATAACAACAAAACATTTAACAATGGAAATGATAGCAATAACGACACAACTGTTAACAAATGTACTGATACTAATGCGAACAACAATAATAAAGACAACGACAACAATAATTGCAACAAAACAACAATAAATCCCACTAATACTAAAACGAAGGAGAGGAAACAAAGCGTATTCCAACCAAAAAAAAAAAAAAAAAAAAGGATTTGACAAATGATTTTGACCCTCGACATGTAGATTTTTTTTTTTTTTTTTTTTTTTTTGGCGACCACAGCGCAAAGACATTTACTGCCGACCTTCTGACCTTTTGTCAGAACGATCAAAACCCATAATTCTTATCGTACTGTCCTTTTAAAATATATGTTTTCTGACCTGTTAATCTTTTATAGGCCTATTCACAAATCTTTATTGCCTAAAAGTGCGCGCGTCCAGAACATGACTGACAGTCGCTATAACAAACCTATGCACAGTCAGATCAACAGTCAACCAGTCAGCGAGTGATGTAGACTTCCGGTCAGTCAGTCTATCAATCAAGTAGACATTCAACCAGTCAGTCCATCAGTCAGGTAAACATGTCACGTCAGTCAGTCCATCAGTCAGGCAGACATTATCACGTCTGTCTATACCTAAGACAAACCTCCAGTCAGTCAACCTATCCATCAGACAGACATTCAGCCAGTCAGTCTGCCAGTCAGCCAAGCACAGACGAGTGAACGGCGCACTATAATTGGTAACTGGCGGCACTGACTGGTCACGATGATGACTAAAGACGGGAGTCATTCTTTGAGCGGCGGCGGCTGAGGAGAGAGAGAGAGAGAGAGAGAGAGAGAAGAGAGAAGAGAGAGAGAGAGAGAGAGAGAGAGAGAGAGAGAGAGAGAGAGAAGAGAGACAGAGAGAGAGAAGAGAGAGAGAGAGAGTTTGGGAAGAAAAGCGTGATAATAATGACAGGGATAGAGAGAACAGGGGTAGGGGGGGAGGGATGGGAAGGGAGAGAAGAGAGCAATGGGAGAAGACAGATTGATAGTTGATAGAGAGAGAGAGAGAGAGAGAGAGAAGAGAGAGAGAGAGAGAGAGAGAGAGAGAGAGAGAGAGAGAGAGAGAGAGAGAGAGAGAGAGAGAGGAGAAAAGAAAGAAAATTCAAACGGGACAAGAATAGAAAAAATATACAAACAAAGAGTAAAAGATGAGAGTAAAAAATTCCGGGAGAGAACAAGTTAGTCACACTTAATAGAGAAAAAAGAAGAAAAGAAGAGAAAAGACAAATTCTCAATGATTTGCGAGTCGACCGAGTAATCTGATTCATAATAATTACATGACATTTTTTTCTTCTTTTAAACACGAAGCGAAAAAAATACAGACGAGCGACCCAGATCTCTAGTGGCGAGAATTAGCGAGAAACCGCGCGATCCCACGAGAATCCCAGCCTCATATGGTGTATATTACCCACACCCGCGTGATCGCGGGTGGGGAGGTAGAGGGAGGGGGGAAGGGAGAGAGGGAAGGGGAGGGGGAGAGGAGGAGAGGGAGAGGGAGGGAGAGGAAGGGGAGGGAGAGGGAGAGGAGAGGGGGGAAGGGAGAGAGGGAAGGGAGAGAGGCGAGGGGGGAAGGGAGATAGAGAGGGAAGGGAGAGGGAGAGGTGGAAGGGTGAAATAGAGAGAGGGGGAAGGGTTGGAGGGAGGGAGAGCGAGAGGGGGAAGGGTGGGAGGGAGAAGTAGAAGCAGAAGGGAAAGGGCAATAAACATACATATACACGCTTGGGTACTCGGGAGTGAGGGCATGTGGGTATTTAGTTATGTGGGTGGATATGTGGGAATTTGGCTACGTTGGTGGGTGGGTGTATGTGGGTTGTTGGATAAGCGGATGTGTGGGTACGTGTGTAGGTATCTAAGTATGTTATGTGGGTGGGTATGTGGTTTCGTGGGCAGGATGCAGTAGGCCATGTGCGTCATCATGTGCGCCTACATGTGTATGCGGCTGTGTGCAGAGATGTGTGTACATATAAACTCTTTTCCCCTCTCTCTCTACTTAAACTGCCTCCATCTATATTTTTTTCCTATTTGTGTATTATTTTCTCTACCTCACCTCCCTTCTATCTTCAAGCAGACACAATAACCCCCCCCCCCCCCCAAAGCAAACAATAACTAAAAAAAAAACATGATAACCCCTCCCCCCAAAGCAATGTATACACATCAACATAAACACAAACTAAAAAAACAAAAAAAACAAAAAAAAACTCATTCACGGAAACCGACCGCAATCGAACAAAATCGGCCCAGAATCCTTTCAAAATCTTGACGAAACAAAAATCCGACCCGTCTCTCCCCCCCCACCCCCCTCCTCTCTCCCTCCCCCCCAAAAGCTCCCACATACGCCTCTCCCCGTCGACCGAGTTACCACAGCATTACCAAAGAATCGTCAAGTTTCTGTGGGCGGCTGTGACAGTTCTATGGTAATATGTGGTGGCGTAAGGGAAACTGAGAGTGAGTTTAGCATATGCGCGGGTGGGGGTGGTTGAGTTAGGTCTAAGGATGCTTTTAATAGACTCGATACATTGCGCCCACTCTCTCTCACTCACTCACTCTCTCTTGGTCTTCTAGCATCATGTAGGATACTCTTTCTCTGTCTGTCTGTTTGTCTGTCTCTGTCCTTCTCTCTTTCTCTCTCTCTCTACACACACACATATATATTATAATATATATATATATATATATATATACATATATATATATATATATATAATATACATATATAATATATATAAATAAATATATATAAATATATATAAATATATATAAAAATATATATATATATATATATATATATATTATATATATAATATATATATATATACATCTTCTCTATCTCCCTCTCCCTCTTGTCTATATGTCTCAAGTGCTTTTTCCTTTTTAGTTATCCCGTTTCTCACGGTCTGTTTCACATCCAATATCAATAAAAACTAAATGGAGATCCTCGTATTTATGGTCTCCTGCTTGCTTGTGTACTGGAAAAAATCTACCAATAAGAGAGAATGAAGCATATAAGGAAAGAGGAAGGACAAGGAAGCGTTGAAAACCAATTTTAGGAGTAGAAAGAAAGGGGCAGCATGATTTTGGAAATAAGATGATGGGTTTTGCTTCCCACAAAAGGGGATAAGCCGAGTGAAAGAAAAAAAGAAAAGTAAGAGAACTTCGGAAAACGAGAGGCATGGCGGCACAATACAATATATTCTATGTAGTATACAACGGTGATGTATAAAAAAAACTGCACAAATCACCAAATATATATATATATATTATATATATATATATATAATTATATATATATATATATTATTTTTTTTTTTTTTTTTTTTTTTTTTTTTGAAAAAAAAAAAACAATAAACTGATGTACCGTGCAGCAAGAAATCCCTAAATACCAAGGATTTGCCAATGAAACAACAAACTACAAGCCTGTAACCACAACTAATACGAGAAACTACCCAACAAGCGAACAACCTGATCTTCAAACACCTCAGCCAATCTTTTTATCCTATTATTAGTTTTTAAAAAATCTATCACTCCGCCTATGCTTGTGTGTTTGCGCCAACATCCCGCCACGCTCTGTACTACCGCTGTTTTCGACTCATCTAAGCACGCAATTAACGAAGCCAATTAGTTCGATTCGCAGACGGAGAAACTAGCCAATTAACACGCTTGGCCGATAAAAAAAGGGCTGGAAACGATCTCGGTTCATTACTTGGCTGTCTATCTCCTCTTTTAGTTACTATTATTTTATCTACTTTCACTAAAAGCTGTCGGTTTTCCTTTTTTCTTCTCTCCTTTCTCTTCTGCATATTCGTTACTTTCGCTCTATAAAACCGAGTTGTCAAATGTATTTTTTATGCGTGATATTTGCTTAATTTCTGGATACAAAAATCATAATCACAATAATGATTGATAATGATTTGGCGTAACATTAATAACAACAATTATATTGATAATAATAATAATAATAATAATAATAATAATAATAATAATAATAATAATAATAATATTTAATAACAATAACTTCTGATTAGAAAAACAACAATAATAACAACAAAAATAATAATATCAATAACAATAATAAAACAATAATGAAATGAAGAACAGTGATAATAATGCAATGATAATAATACTAATAAAAAAGGAAGACGCCACAAGAAAGAGAAAACCATAAAAAAATACATACAAAAACAGTGCACAAAAATACATAAAAAAAATGAAAACGCACACCCGAACACAAATTTGGAAACCGAATACAAAATACAAAATCGTGACGCCGCTCGGATAAGCCGCTACTCACCGTGATTTTCCTCTTAAAAAAAAATTTCCTGCAGTGAATATACGAGACCCCTCCCTTCCCCCCTCCCCTCCTGCGCCCCCCACCCCTTCCAATCCCCTTCCGTGCGTCCTCCTATCCCCCCTCCCCCCCTCCCGCCCCTCCCCCCTACCTCTTACCCTTCCACCTCCTCCTCCCCTTCCACCGTCACGCCCCCCATCCCCCCCTCTCCCCCACACGCCCCCCCCCCCACCCCCAGCGCCGATCTTTACCTCTCACTCGCACTTTTCCTTCCACACGCAGCATCTCTCGGCTATTTTGGATTTCCCTTTCCTCGCCGCCCCCTGCCTCCACCCCCCCCCCCCCGCCCAGCTTCGAAAGCTTCTCCTGGGAACCGCACGTCTTCTTGCATCTATTCTGGTTAATATTCATTCTTAATTTCTCTATTTTCCATTGTTTCTTTTTTTCCCTTTAATCTTGTCTTCGAACGTCTGAAAATCAATCTTCATCCAGCATCCTCTATTTTCTTCATCTCTTGACGCTTCTCTTTGCTTCCTTCTGATCTCCCTCCTCCTCCTTCCTGTCACAACCACTCCATCTCCCTTCGTCCTTTTCTTCCTTCCATCCCCATCTCACCCTTTCCTCTTCCCTTCCCCCTTCCTCTTCCACTTCCCTTCCCCCTTCCTTTTCCTCTTCCTCTTCCCTTCCCACTCCCCCACCCCCTTTCCCTTCCTCCCTCCGAAGGCCTGGAAAGAGCCGACCGCAATGCCCAGCCGCCCGTAAGACCCAGTTAACCCGAGAGCCACTTATTAAGCCGCGCCATCGGCTATCGGCACCGGCGGGGGGTGGGGGAAGGGGGGGAGAGTGGTAACGATCCTTAAGGAAGCTCGGACTCTCGAAACACTTAAGGGAGCCTCTCGTTTTCCTCGATCCTTCATTCCTTTTCTCTGATACGTTTTCGACCGACGAAAGAAATAAAAAAAACATTTATGCGAACCCAAGGAATAAACCTAAAAAAAACAGATAACCAAGAAATAAACCAAAAAACAACAACACACCAAAAAAAAAAAAAAAAAAACCAAAAAACAACAGACGAAATGAGCAAATAAAAGCACGAACACACGAGGAAGACCAAGTCCCTCACTCCCCATCGACGTCTGACTGAATTTCCAAACCGCGACGGCCTCCTGGCAGCTTCCCCATTCTCTCGGACGCATTACACGCCCTCGACACGACGCCATTGCCCAACACGAGCGGTAATGGGCGTGTGGGCGGAATCTATTGTGCATTAAACCACCTCGCCGCCCACGGAAGCAGCCCGCTGCTAACCTATGTCGTCTGGAGGAGTGGGGAGGGAGGAAGAGGAAGGGAGGAGGAGAAGGAAGGGAGGGAGGAGGGTAGGAGGAAGAGGGGGAAGGGAGAAGAGAGGGAGGGAGGGAGGAGAGGGAGGAGAGGAAGGGAGGGAGCAGAGGGAGGAAGGGAGGAGGGAGGAGCGGACGACCGGCTGCAACCGCGCGCGAGGACGTGCATTAGGCACAGATAAATACGCATTGCATTTCGGGTTGCACGACTCTTTGTTTGTCCCTTCGCTCCGCTGCGCGCCTGCTTGCCTCGCTGCCTCCCGCTCGCCTAGAGGGGCTAGCTTTTCAGTCCAAGGAGGCGCATTCTTCGAGCTCAAAACCAATCGTAAAAAAGACATATAAAAGAGAGAAAGTAAACACACACAAATACAGTGACACACATAAACACACATGCACACAGACACACACACAGCCCAAAACGAGAAAGTGTCGGAGAGAGAGATGTGTGTGTGGGGGGGGGGGGGGGGATTACGCTTTTCATCCCCACCCCCCCTACCGGAGAAAACCTAGGTCCTGGAAGACGTCTCGCCAAGGGGGATCGAGCCACGGGTTTTTTAGGCTGTCAAAAGGAAACCGCTGTGACCAAGAGACGGAAAAGGGAGGCGGAGGAAACGCAGCAGGAGAAATTGCGGAAGATGAAGAGGAGGAAAAAGACAGACAAATAATAAACTTTACGTAGACATAAACGCACATGCACGTACACACACACGCATACATATGTAGATAGGTAGATATTTACACCACAATAGAGCCTCGTTACTCCTAACTGCACAGTGACTTTATCCTTGTGCTCACCATCCAGTCAGTCGATACCCTTATATGAAAGCTCTTCCAATACAACCACCTCCTCTTCCTTCCCCTCCTCTTTTCTCCTCCCTTCTCCTCTTCTCCTCTCCTCTCTTCCTCCCTTTCTTTCTTTTCTCCTGCCTTCTCCTCTTTTCTCCTGCCTTCTCCTCCCCTCTTCTTCTTCTCCTCCCCTCTTCTTCTTCTCCACCCCTCCTCTCTCCCTCTCTCCTTCCTTCTCCTCTCCCCGATCAGCATATCAATTACCCCCTTCGTCGCTCTCCGGACCAATATCCCGTCTCGTGTCCCGTCCCCCTTCCCAGCCCCATTCCCGATGACTCAAGCCCGCGTCTCTTCCCCGAACTCCCCCGAGGCATTCCCGGAGAGGAAATTACTGGAGAGGAAATTACTAGAGAACACGGTACTTCTTGGTGAATCATTATCCTTGCAAATAATGTTCGTAAATGCAGAACTTGGGACTAAATGACGAAAAGGGCGAGGTTGTCATAGAATACTGTGGCATTTCCGCGTTATTAACAAGGCATAGCGAAGCATTAATACAGATAATTACAAATATAAGCAAAGAGATAGTCATACATATAAACACCTAAAAAAACATACCAGTAACTTCACAAAAAATACCAAAGCACAAAGGAACTGACTAACCCAAACCAGACAACATGAATAACAAGCAAAGGCACAAAGGACCTGACTAATCCAGAACCAGACAACATAATTAACAAGCAAAGGCACAAAGGAACTGACTAATCGAAAACCAAATCCTGAGAAAAGGAACCTAGAAGCCAATGGGAGACACACAGACCCCCCCCCCCCCCCCCCTCCCCCTTCACCATCGCAAACCAAAGACTTCGTTTACAAAAGCTACGATAGAGTCCTTCCACGCCTTTCCACGGGCTGCTGCGCCACGCCCTCCACAAACCTCCCAGAGAAGGAAACCGTTTCACTCCGCTACTCCGCCTCCGATGCCTATACGCCGAAGCTACGGAAGGAGGGAAAAGGGGAAACGGAGGGAAGAAAGAACTGGAGGAGTAAGAGGGCTTGGAGGGGAAAGAAAAGTGGAGGGAAAAGAGGAGAGAATGGGGAATGGAAGGGAAAGAAAAGTGGAAGGAAAGGACGACTGGAGAAAGGGGAATGGAAGGGAAGGAAAAGTGGAGAGAAAAGAGGAAGAAGGGGGACTGGACGTGAAAGAGAAATGGAATGTAAGGAAAAAAAGTGGATGGAAGGGAGGGTTGAAGGAGTAAGAGGACTCGAGGAAACACAGAACAATAGGACTAAAAAGTTTAGAGGAAAGAGAACTGAAGGAGGGAAATGACTGGACGAAAAAAAAGTACTGAAGGGCAGAGAAGACTAGAAGGAGAAAGGAAACTTGAAGGGTAAGTGAAATGGAGGAAAAAAAACAAGACTGTCAAAAAAAGAGGACTGGAAAGGGAAAAAATGGGGGTTGGGGGGCGAGAGACACCTGAAAAAACAACAACAACCAAACCGGAAGGACAAGAATTACATTAAACCGAAACGCCCCGAACTACAATAAACAAAATACCAACCTCATCTCAAGAGCACACAAACACAAACAAAAAAACGCAAACAAATAAACAGAAAAACAAACAACAATGCAGAGCCCAAAGCCACCCCACAACCCTCCCCCCCCCCCCCGCAAAAACAAGCCCTCCACCATAGTTTCCGGGATGAGCCCCCCTCCCCCCATAAAATCTCCACGTGGCGCTTATAACAAGTCCCCAATTACCCAAACGGGCGAACGGCCTTGTTGGGCGCTGGTGCAAGGAGAGGCACGTGATGAGTGGGGACGGAGAGGGAGAAAAACGAGACAGATTTTTGTCACAGATTGATATAGCCAACGAACAGGAGAATAAAGAGGGATATGTCGAAACAACGTGCATGGAGAGATTAAATGATAAAAAATAGGGAAAACGAAGAATAAAAATAGTCTCGGTCTCCTCACTTCCTTCATAACGCTACATAATCATAGGCCTATAAACGCATAGGCCTAGCTTTCCGCAAGAAAACCACCGCATGGATCACTTCCGGCATTCCCTCCGCAAAATAGCATGTTGCAAAACCTCTGTTAATGACTGCAATGCCAACCTACGTAAACATCTCAGTTCCTTCTTACTACGATAACACGGGGGTGAGGGGAGGGGAGGAGAATCAAGGGGAAAGGGGAGGGAGGGGAGGAGAGTTAAACGGGGAAGGGGGGAGGGGAAGAAGAAGCGGAGAAGGGGAGGAGAGGAGTGAAGCGGAGAATAGGAGGGGAAGGGAGGAGAGTGAGCGGAGGGAGAGAGAAAGTGAAGCGGAGAAGGGAGGGAAGGAGAGTGAAGCGGAGAAGGGGAGGGAAGGGAGGAGAGTGAAGCGGAAAGGGAGGAGGAGGGGGGGGGAAAAAGAACTGGGGAAATCGACGAATAAATCCTACTTCCTCTCGCCTCTTTCCTCTTCTCTCTCCTCTGGTCTTCCTCCGCGGCCTTGTCTGCGGCGAGCCACTTACTGCGCCGCGCTCGGCCGTTAAAGGATTCTAGGGGGGGGGGGGGCTCTCTCACACCTCGCCTGGTCATCTCTCTTGCTCTTTCCTCGTCCTCTCCTCATTAACTCTATCGAGCTTTAAATGCCCGCTTCCTTTCTTTATCCCTCCTTCCTCTTTATCCCTCTCCCTCTTCTCTAATCTCGTTTCCGAAATCGCAGTGCTTTTCGTCGGATTTTTAATGCCCTTTTCTTCCTCTGTCGTACAACATACCCCCAGCCTCTCTCTCTCTCCCCTACCCCTACTCTTCCTCCCATTCCTACTCCCACTCCACTCTTCCTCTTCTTCCCACTCCCTCTCCTACCCCTACTTTCCCTCTCATTCCCACCCCCACCCAACCTTACACTCCCTCCCTTAACCCCTATCCTCCTCCCATCCCCACTCCAACCCTAACTTCTCCACACCTCCCTTACTCCCCTTCTCACTCCCACTCCCACTCCCTCCCTTACCCTTAACCTCCTCCCATCCCCACTCCCACCCCTAACTTCTCCCACACCTCCCCTTACTCCCCTTCTCACTCCCTCCCTTACCCCTTATCCTCCTCCCATCCCCACTCCCAACCCTAACTTCTCCCACACCTCCCCTTACTCCCTTCTCACTCCCACTCCACTCTCCCTTAATCCCTATCCTCCTCCCATCCCCACTCCCTAACTTCTCCCACACCTCCCTTCTCACTCCACTCCTCCCTTCCCCTTCCTCCTCATCCCCACTCCCATCCCAAACTTCTCCCACCCTCCCTTACTCCCCTTCTCACTCCCTCCCACTCCCTCCCTTAACCCCTATCCTCCTCCCATCCCCACTCCCATCCAACTTCTCCCACCCTCCCCTTCTCACTCCCACTCCCAAAATCGCAGCGCCTTTCCACCGACGTGCACAGGTTACCGCGGCCGACCTTGGGATCCTCTCCGCATCCTCGTAGTCCAGGAAGTAGAGCAGTCAACCCAAAAGGTGTCAACAGCGCGACATTTAAACCGCGGAGGCACTCGTGAAAATAATAATCATAAATGAATAATAAAACTACTACAAATAATAATAATAATAATAACAATAATAATAATCATAACTAATAATATCATCATCATATAACGATAACAATAATCTTAATAACAATAATGATATAATAAAACAATAATAATAATCATAATAATAATAATAACTATAACAACAATAATAATAATGGTAGCAAATAACAATTAATAATAATAATAATAAATAATAATAATAATAATAATAAATAATAATAAAATAATAATAAAACGCGTTGGAATCGGTCATCTGAAACAAGAAGGCGAAGGAAGAGCAAGAGACAAGAACTAGCAAATAGCCGAGAACGGACGCCCGAATTGGAAAAAAAATGGAAACTTTTCACTTCCTCCTTTTCCTCCCCCCCCCCTCCTCTCCCTCTCTCTCTCTCTCCCCTCTCCTCTCTCTCCCTCTCTCTCTCTCTCCCTCCTCCTCTCTCTTCTCTCTCTCCCCCCCCCCCTCTCTCTCTCCCCTCCCTCCTCTCTCTCCTCGCCCTGCCCCCCTCTCTCTCTCTCTCCTCCCCCTCTCTCGCCCCCCAGTCTCTCTCTCTTTGCTCTCTCTCTCAAGGCCGCCGCTCCTTTGACAACTTCCATCGGGATATGCAAATTATCCAAATAGACAAACAAATAAAAATACACCAAAGTCGGCGCCTTCTCTCTACCGCCAACAGACGAGCGCACTGTAAGACAAGGGTCTAAGACATCGGCAGCCTCTGTGAAAGTTTTTGTTTGTTTGTTGTTTGTTGTTTGTGTGTGTGGTGTATGCGTGGGTGAGTAAGTGAGTGAGTGAGTGAGTGAGTGAGTGAGTGAGTGAGTGAGAGAGTGAGTGAGAGAGAGAGAGAGAGAGAGAGAGAGAGAGAGAGAGAGAGAGAGAGAGAGAGAGAGAGAGAGAGAGAGTGAGAGTGAGTGAGTGAGTGAGTGAGTGAGTGAGTGAGTGAGTGAGTGAGTGAGTGAGTGAGAAGAGTTGATGACTGAGTGAGTGTGTGAGTGAGTGAATGTGTGTGTGGGGGGGGGGGGGTCGTGTACGTCACACGTAAATTCCCAAGACGCCGCCCAGCTATGAAGCATAAAACGGCTTCGGAATAACAAAGCCGCCCCTGAGACGCCCACGCGAAGAAAAAAAAGGTAAACGACCCCGAAAGATATCACTGAAGGCAAAAGCTGCTCCGTCACACACACACACACACACACACACACACACACACACACACACACACACACACACACACACAGTCACTCATAACTCACTCACTCACTCTCTCTCACACACACACCTCTTGCCACTTATCATTAGAACCTTCCCATTTCTAATCGCGTATCCTTAATTCGAATACAGAGGCCACCCTCTACCCCCACCCCACCAGCACACCCTCCATCCTCAAAGCTAACGAAACTAAACACGAAAACAAAACACCATCACCATTAGCATTTAAAACGCGGCTTCCCCTTATCCTCTCCCCTCGAAGGCACAAGCAAGCACTCTAGACGACGAAGGCAAGCAGCAACAGGAACAACGAAGGGAAGAACAAGAAAAAAGACACGAATAGGCCTATTCGTGTGTTTTCCTGTTCTTTTCTTCGTTGTTCCTGCTGCAATTGGTTCGACACGAATTCCACACAGACACAAGCAGGCGGTCCCGTCAGCAGCTCCTCGTAGACTGAGTCAGCACCACATATCGACGGAGATGGGAAGGGGGTGAGAGGGAAGGGGAGAAATGACGAATGGGGAATAGAAGAGGGGCGCAAAGGAGAGCAGGGGAGGGAGAAAGGGGAGAGGGAGAGGAATAGAGGGAAGGGAAAGATAGGAAGAGAGGGAAGGGAAAGATGGGATGAGAGGGAAGGCAAAGATGGGAAAAGAGGGAAGGGAAAGATAGATAGGGAGAAAAGCGTTGTTAAGTGAAAAGGGTAAATTAAAAAGGGGGAGAAAACGAAAAAGCGGAAAGAGAGAAGAGCGAGGTAAAATAACCCGAAAGATAGCGGAGAGAAGCGTACCAATAAAAAAAGGGGGTGAAGGAGAGAAAGAAAACAAGGAAAAGAGAAAGAAAAGCAAGGGAAGAAGGATGAGAAAATATCGTTTCGAATCGCTCGTGCATTGATTGACAAGAGCACTGAGCAAGGCCCGGATCTCGGTGCACGGACGACGCTGGAACGCCCGGAGACAAAAATGCCACGGATCGAGCGCCGCCGAGAAAGGTCACTCGAGAACGACGGACGGAGGCGGACCGAGGGACATTACGTAACGAATTCAAAAAGAATGAAATATAAGATATGAGAGGGACATTACGTAAAGGGTGCTTCGGTTCAAAAACGATGAAATATAACATACGAAACAATATATATCCAGCAATAAATAAACAATATATATCCAGCTATAAACAATATATATCCAGCTATAAATACACAAATAAATATCCATCATAAACAAACAAGCAACGCAGTGCACGTATAACTAAAATATACCTTTCCAACGCCCTTGGATCCTCACGAAATCAAGTATCTTCATTCAAGAGAGCTGCCAGCGTCCCGTCAAGATCCCCAAACAACGAATCATGAACGACGCGCTTGCATGCAACGACCTCGCGATCGAAGACCATCTGGCAACCCTCACAGGAATGAGGTTATCAACACTCATTACTCACAAATATGCAACGGCAGGGGGGTGGGGGCACGAGGGAGGTAGAGGGAGAGAGAGGGGAGAGGGGAGAGGGACGGGGTTGGGGGACGCGAAGGGCATATGGGTGACAGATGACATTTCTTGACTTAATACAATTCTTTACGTCTGCTGCTCCCGAGCGAGGCGAAAGCGAGGACGACCTTGCCTGCCATCCGTGCAGGTGAGGTCGCAGGATATGCATCTGCAGCGCTTGCAAGAGGGCCCGGGTGAAGTGACGCACGCTCGGTATTAGTCACTTTCCTTGTTCGTCCCTTCCTTTTTTTATCGGGAAAGACACAGGGTTCACACACAGTAGTTGAACAGTGCAACAATACATCTCACTCTCAAATAAGACAAAATGCATTTACATATACACAGCCACTTCAACGCTACACCACACTCTGACCTACACAAAAGTTTTTTTTTTCTTATCAACATCCTCTTATTCTCTGACTTGCAGTTATTCTACGAGTTTTCGGTGTGAACACTCGGGTCCTTGTCCGCCACACAGCGCCGTCACAAAGCGGGGACAGAGCAAGGCCCTGTAAAAATTCAATTTCAAATTTGACACAACCGCGTCTTATCACCTCCAATAAAACCGTCGGGGCTTAATATTTCTGCAACTGAATCACAGCACAGCACAGGTCCGCTTCCGGCCGAGCACAGCACGGAACACACACTCCCCTTCCCTCCGTGGGGCTTCGTCAGGAGCGCCGGGCCGCCCTGGGGGAGCACCGTGTCTGAGGCCAGCTGATCGCGGCGCGGCAGGGAGGGGCGTCGCGGCAGGCAGGGGAGAGAGAGCCACACTGACACACACACACGAACACGCCGGCTCTCTGACTCAGTACAGTCACGGATGACGGAACACCAGTCAACGGTAACACCTGCATCTTCGTGACGTCATCGTCTGTCTCCGCCAATCGCCACTCGGACGCCTTTCCGAATCAGACGGGAACCGAGTGACAACTGCAAGCATGGGAATGCGAGGCACTCTGCAACAGGTATGTCGGAAGCGCCTGGCAGAGGAAGACCTGCCATGCTCTACAGCATGCAACACAAACATCAAAAATTATTATCATAAATGTATGAAAGCGGTGACTAAAACAATAGCTGATGCAGGATGCTGACAACAATAGCATCAATGTCGTCAATATCACTAACAGGAACAACAGTCCGAACGTGCAACGTCCGCCTCACAGGGCATGGCACCGCAAAGGCTATGACACCTCACAGGGCATGGCACCGCAAAGGCTATGACACCTCACAGGGCATGGCACTTCACAGGCTATGGCACCTCACAGGGCATGGCATTTCACAGGGCATGGCACCTCACAAGGCGTGGTACTTCACAGGGCATAGCACCTCACACGGCATGGCACTCACAGAGTATGGTACTTCACAGGCATGGCACCTCACAGGTGACATCTCACACGGATGGCCACTTCACCCGCTGCATGCCGCTGTCCGCATCCGTCCCCCGCAATGAGGGTGCCTAATGTCATCATCATGCTCGCCGGGATGATTAGCACCGCGGTGACTTCTATGCTCCTTTCAGCCACATAAATCAGGTCACCATGATGACGACGACCAATAATCGAGTTGGTCACTCATTTCGTTATCATGACTCATTTAGTCACCGCGATGACACCAATCACCACAACCCTTTCGGTCAGCCCGGTTGCTCAGTGCTTTCAACACGATCTGACCTCTCACACCTACTTCCGCTTGCCCTCTCAGACCTGTTTCACCCTGCCCTCTAACACCTGCTTCTGCTTGCCCTCTAACACCTACTTCCGCTTGCCCTTTCACCCCTGCTACTGCTTGCTTTCCACCCCTGCTACTGCTTGCCCTCTCACACCTGCTTCCGCTTGCCCTCTCTCTCTCCCCTGAGAGTCGGCAAGAAAGGTCAAGCAGACCGGTGTTTAGAAACAGCCAGTCGCCCAAGCAAGGATTATCGATTCCCTATTGCAAACGCCTCGGATTCCCTCTCGCTGCTAGATTCTTGAGACACTCGCCACGTATTCCCACGCCCGCACGCCCACAAGCCCGCCCACCCGTCCGAAAGGCCGCCCCGCCCGCCCGTCTCGATGAGCGCCCATGTAACGGTGATTGCCACGGACAGACTGGCAGACTGATATGTGTGGAAAGGGGGCAAGGTGTGGCGAAGAAGGGATAGAAGGGGGAAGGAAGGATGGAGGGACGGAAAGGCGACGAGCGGGGAGAGGGGGACGAGCGGGCGAGAGGCGAAGGGGAGAGAGGCCGAATGGAGGGACGAGGGCGGACGGAGAGGACTCGAGGGAAGAGGCAAGAGAGGGACCGGCGAGGAGATAGAGGGCCAGGAGGGAGCAGAGGACGACGAGAGGAGAGCAGGGAGGGGAAATCGGGACAGGAGCAGCAGAAGAAACGAAGAATCGAACTACGCGAGCCGGACTGGGGGAGAAGGAGAACCGAGCCCGAAGAGGGAGCGAATACAAGAGTGGAACACAATAGCAAGAGAACAGATACGGCACCAGAACGCAGCGGAAAGAGGAAGCGAGAAGCAACCTCGCAGCGTTAGACGAAGGACGGACGCGAGGACCGTCTGACGACGAGTGAAGCTGAGAGAGAGAGCGACGAAGAGACCGAGACCGAGGAGGAGAGAGAGAGGAGGCGAACCGAGACGTAGAGACGAGGAGGAGCTGCAGATGGAGAGAGTAGAACGAGGAGGAAGACACGTCAGAGAGGAAGAACGAGACCGGAACCCACGACGCGCAAGAGACGCTTGCTTCATCACACACACGGCCGAGGGGGTGAGCAGGACATCGGCGGAGAAGAGACATACAACAAAAGGAAGAGAGAGAAGAGACCGAGCACTAGACTGAGGGGACGTTTCAATAAGCACGCAGATGAGAGAAGATGAGCGCTCGAGAAGTGCTTTAATCGTTACGAGACACACAACATTTCAGAGACTTCTAAATTCCTTCCGTGAGCGTGACCAATAATCGTCACACGAGCTGAGAGAGGAAGAGATGATGAAGAGACGAGAGAAGAGAGACCGCGACTAGAAGAGACACAGTGGAGGAGAGCGAGAAGAGAGGGAGGCGGGGAAGGAAGGGGCCGAGAAGAGAGAGAAGAGAGAGAAGAACGAGTGAGAGAAGAGAGAGAAGAGAGAAGAGAGAGAGAGACGCGAGAGAGAAGAGTGAAGAAAGAAAGAAGAAAGAAAGAAGAGAAAGAAAGAAGAAAGAAAAAGACAACAGATAGACATAACCCGGGAAGAAAGGGGGGGGGGGGAGGGAGAGAAAGCGCAAGCACGCGTCGCCGCCTCGCACTGCAGGCAAACGTTACGTAAAGACGCGACCGCAACGAGGAACGCGAGAGTGGCTCAAGCTCGCAGAGAGACTCCCTCCACCGCCCGCCTCCACCCAATTAATTCTGACCTCGGAAATGTCTCACAGGAAGAAAAGAATAAATCATGAACACAATTAGCGAACGATAAACAAAAGAACGCCCTTCCGCAGCCTTCTCCTACGCCTCCGCCCGCGCCTTCAGCCTCAGCCGTTTGTCTTCCAGGAAAACTTTGATGTTTGTCATAAACTTCGGGGCGGGAGTTCTCTCGGCAAGGCAAACCTTCCGCGGCCTTCTGCTTGCTCATGGGCTCGGCGACGCGGCTCTCTCTCTCTCTCTCTCTTCTCTCTCTCTCTCTCTCTCTCTCTCTCTCTCTCTCTCTCTCTCTCTCTCTCTCTCTCTCTCTCTCTCTCTCTCTCTCTCTCTCTCTCTCTCTCTCTCTCTCTCTTCTTCTCTCCTCTCTTCTTTCTGTTCTCCTTCGTCTCCCTCTCCCCCCCCTCGTCCACACCCTCCTGCAATCTACTTTCCCCTCCCTTCTTTACTCTTTTTTTGGACTACCCTCCTCTTCCCTCTCTCTCCTACCCTCTCCCTATCTCCTCATTACCCTCCACCTCCTCACCTCCCTCCTCCTCCATCCATTCATTTCTACCTCCCTTATCTCTCTCTTTTGTTTCCTTCCTCCCTCCCACCGACCCACCTAACCCCCCCTCCAAGATTATCTTATCCCGCCCCCAAGCCCTTTTCCCTTTCTTCTATCTTTGCCATCCACTCTTTATCTCCTTGGCAGCATTTCCGATTTCCTCTTCGCCTTCTTTGGTTACTTTCTGTCTATTAAATATTGTTTCTTTTCCGTCTTCGTTTTCCTTTTGGGAAGAGACAGAAAGAAAGAGAGTGGAAATGAAGTGTGAGTGAAAGTGAGAGAAAGCATGATAATGAGAGTAAGAGTGTATTGATAACATGAGTGAGAATGAGAATGAGAAAAAAATGAATGAGAACGCAAATGAAAACAAGAGTGAGAGTGAAAAATAGAATAAGAACAAGAGTGAGAGTGAAAATAAGAACGAGACTGAGTGAAAATGAGTAAAAAAAGTGAGAAAAGAGAATAACAATGAAAGTGAGAGTGAGAAAGACAATGAAAGTGAGAGTGAGAAAGACAAAAAAAGTGAAAATGAGAAAGACAATGAAAGTGAGAGTGAGAAAGGCAAAGAAAGTGAGAGTGAGAAAGACGATAAAAGTGAAAGTGAAAAACAATGAAAGAGAGAGTGAGAAAGACAATACAAGTGAGAGTGAGAAAGCCAAGTGGAAAAACAATGAAAGTGAGAGTGAGAAAGACAGATGGAAAGTGAAAGTGAGAAAAAACAATGAGCGAGACCCCAAGTGAGAGTGACAAATCCGACCCAAAGTGAGACTAAGAAAGACAATGCAAGTGAGAGCGAGACCCCAAAGCGAGAGCGAACGCAAGACCCCAAAGCGACACCAAACGAGGAAGCCAAAGACCCCCCAAGCCCCAACTCGAGTGCCGGACGCGCACCTTATCTCCCCAGAGGCGTTCTAGCGCTGATAACGACCCCAGACTTCACAACGGCCACGGCAGGTAGAGATAAGACTAGCCCGGGAAATCTTTAGTCCTCACAGCGCGACTTTGCCTTCCGTCCTCAGTCCCCAAAAAACTTCATCCTCTTACTGGGACTTGATCATCTGTCCTCATTCCTCATACCGGCTTAGCTTAGGCATCTGTTCGTCCTTATTCCTCATACCGGCTTAGCTTAGTCATCTGTTCTCATTCCTCATACCGGCTTAGCTTATCTGTTCGTCTTATTCCATACCGGCTTAGCTTAGTCATCTGTCCTCCGTTCTCATACCTCATACCGGCTTAGCTTAGTCATCTGTCCTCTGCCTTCATTCCTCATACCGGCTTAGCTTAGTCATCTGTCCTCATTGTCATCTGTCCTTTCTCATACTCATACCGGCTTAGCTTAGTCATCTGTCCTCTGCCTTCATTCCTCATACCAGCTTAGTCCTCATGATGCGACTTCACCCTCCGGTCCTCAAAATGAACGGCTCGATCCTTCCTAATTATCCTCCGTTCTCCGTCTTATTCCTCATAATGAGTGGCTTTCTTCCTCCGTTCTTAGTCCTAATAACACGCCTCCGTCCTCATTCCTCATACTAGCCAGCTTAATCCTCCACCCTTGATACTCATAATACCATTTAGTCCTCCCATCCTCATTCCTCATAATAAACCAACATAACCCTTCCGCCCTTTAGCCCTCACCCCCACCAGCATCCAACCGCTCCCCCCCTGACCTCTCGATCTCTAGTCCTTATAATAAAACCAACTTAACCCTTCCGTCCCTTTATCCCTCATCCCTCACACTCATCCTCCCCTCCAAATCCTAACCTCATCCTCATTCTTCCGCCCCTCACAATGCACCTCACCCACCGCCAACACCCCCCTCCCCTCCCCTCCCCCCTCCCCTCCGATCTCCAGTCCTCATAATGAACGCCTCATTCATCCCTTCCCTCATTCACGCCTTCGAACTCCTCCTCACTAGCCGAGTCTTCAAAGGGATCCGCCTTCCTCTTCTCGTCTCTCGGGACAATGAGTTTTCTTTTCTCATTTTCTTCTCTTAATTAATGAAATGAAGAAGAAGAAGAAGAAGGAGAAAACAATGGAAGAAGAAGAAGGGATAGGAGAAGGCATAAGAGAAGGAGATAGAGGATAAGAAGGAGGAGATAAGGAAGAAGAAGAGAAGGCATAGAGAAAGAGAAAGGGAAGGAGAAAGAGATAAGGGAGAAGAAGAAGAAGGGGATAGAGGAGAAGAAGGAGAAAGAGATAAGGAGAAGAAGAAGAATAGGAGAGGCATAAGAGGAGATAAAGGAGAAGGAGAAATAGATAAGGGAGAAGAAGAAGAAGGAATAGGAAAAGGCATAACAGAAAGAGACAAAGGAGAAGGAGAAAGAAATATGGGAGAAGAAGAAGAAGGAATAGGAGAAGGCATAAGAGAAGGAAATAGAGGATAAGAAGGAGAAAGAGATAAGAGAGAAGCAGAAGTAGAAAGATAAGATAAAAGAGAAGGACTAGGAGGGGAGGAAAAAATGAAGGAGGGAATAATAAGAAAAAATGAGTAACAGAAGAAAATGAGAAGCACGCAGAAACATACACCACGCCGTTTCTTGCGCTGGGCGTCGAGGAGAGCCACCTAACGACACCCCCTTGGCACCCAGTGGCACCCCCTCCCCTAGGCACCCTTGGTACTTAGAGCACCCCCCTCCTGATACCACAAACCCCCTAACTCTACCTCAACCCTTCCCTCCTCCTCCTACCACGACCACCTTCCCCTCCCCTCCCCTATCCTACCTCTACCTTCCTCTCTCCTCCACCCCTACCCTTCCCACCCCCACCCCTATCCCTACTCCTACCCCACCCTCCCCCTCCCTCTCCCCTACCCACCCCCACCCCCACACCTCTGGCCCCTGGCTCGTTATCTCGCGCCGTTTTATCTGCAGCGCCTCCTAAGGGCCGCACTCTCGACGGGCCAGGCGCACTACCTCCTATTAGGCTACTTGGCGCGTAAGTGAGAGCAGGTTCGTGTGCATAGCCCGGTTATTGGGCCAATTTAGGCTATTTGGGCCACTCGGGCAATGCGCCGTGTACTTAGCATTAAGGTACGGTATAAAAGGTGCTGGAGATGGGTAATAAAGGATAAAACAAAAGAATAAGAGAAAGAGAGAAAGCGAAGACGGGACTTACCATTAAGATATAGGGAGAAAAGGGCGCTGGAGATGGGTAATAAAGGATAAAATAAAAGAATAAGAGAAAGAGAGAAAGCGAAGACGGGACTTACCATTAAGATATAGGGAGAAAAGGGCGCTGGAGATGGGTAATAAAGGATAAAATAAGAGAATAACGAGAAAGAGAGAAAGCGAAAACAGGACTTAGCATTAAGATATAGGGGGGGGGAGATGCTGGAGAAGGGTAATAAAGGATAAATTAAAATAATAAAGAGAAATAGAGAGAGAGAGCGAGAGAAGAGAGAGAGAAGAGGAGAGAAGATGAGGACAAGAGAAGAGAGAAGAGAGATACAAGTGCCTCGGATGTCCCTCTCGACCTGAACTTCATCCCGCGCGGAGAGACTCGACTTAACGGCCCAACTTCAAGTCCGAGATGGAGGACTTCGAAAGCTAGATTACTCGTTTAAAGGCCTCTTCAAACCCAATACGCATCCCGCTCGCTCCTCTCGACTCTTGCTCGTCTCTCCCCTATATCGTCTCTTTTGCTCGTCTCCCCTCTTCCTCCCTTTCCCTCTTTTGCTCGTCTCCCCTCTTCTCCCTTTCCCTCTTTTGCTCGTCTCCCTCTTCCTCCCTTTCCCTCTTTTGCTCGTCTCCCCTCTTCCTCCCTTTCCCCTCTTTTGCTCGTCTCCCCTCTTCCTCCCTTTCCCCTCTTTTGCTCGTCCCCCCTCTTCTTCCCTTTCCCCTCTTAATTAATTTACGTTGCCTATTTCTCGCCCCTCTGCTTGTTTGTCTGTTAACTTTTTTTTACGTTGCTGATTTTTTTCTTGTTTTAGCCTCATTGTATCTCTTCCGTTTCTATCTTTTTTCTTCTCTTCTCTATTGGTATGTTTTTTCGCCTCTTCTTTAACACTCTCTGACATCTCGCCCTTTCTCCCTTGTTATCTTCCTCGCTGCTTCCCCTATCTCCCTCTTCACCCATTTACATGGCTCCTTTCCTCCCTCCGCCCTTCTCCTCTCCCCCTTCCCTTCCCTTCTCTTTCCTTTCCTCCACTTTTCCCTTCTTCTCACTTCATTTCTCTCTCCTCCCTCCCTCCTACTCTTCCCTCCATCTCTCTTCCCTCTCCCTTCCCTCCCCTTCCCTCTCCTTACTCCCTCTCTTTTTCTTCCATCCCTCTTTTTCTCCCCTATCCCCCCGTCCTCACCCCCCCCTCATCCTCAGCCGCCCCTCGCCGCCCCTCACTCGAGTCGAAGCGCAGTACCCAGAAACGGGCGTGCACGTGTGGCTGAGAGGATGGGGAAAGCCTTATCGTACCTGAGGGAGAGGAAGAGGAGGAAGAAGAAGGGAGGAAAGAAGGGGGAGAGAAGAAGGGAGAGAAGAGAAGAAGGGGAGATGTGGGAAGAGGGGAGGAGAGGAGAAGAGAAGGGAGGAGAAAGGGAGAGGATAAGGGAAGAAGGAAGGGGAGATGGGGGAAGAGGAGAGGAGAAAGGAAGATGAGGGGAGAGGAGGGGGAAGGGAGAACAGGGAGAAGGAGAACGGGAGAAAAGAGGGGAAAGAGAGCGAGCAAGAAAAAGAGGAGAATAAAGGTAAAAATAAGTAGGAAGGGAGAAGCGGTAGACGTGTGGGGAAAGGGGGTGGGAGGGAAAGGGGGTGGAGGCTGCGTAGAGAGATGGAGGGCCAGGAAATACAGCTGACGCAAAGGTAATACATTAGGGAGAGAGGGAAGAGGAGGGAGGGAAGAGGGGGAGGAGAAGAGGAGGGAGGGAAGGGAGGGAGGGAGGGAGGAGAGAGGAGGAGGGGAGAGAGGGAGAGAGAGGGAGAGAGAGAGAGAGAGAGAGAGAGAGAGAGAGAGAGAGAGAGAGAGAGAGAGAGAGAGAGAGAGAGAGAGAGAGAGAGAGAGAGAGAAGGAAGAGGGGCGGAGAGAAAAATGAAGAAGAGAAAGGAAGGAAGGAAGGAAGGAGACAAGAGTGGGAACGATGGGGTGGGTGGGGAGGGAGGGAGGAGGAAGGGAGAGAACAAAAAGCTTGGAGGACAAAAGCATGACGCGTCCTCCATTTAACACGAAGTATTTAAACGGAGGGCGTGGTCTTGGGTGTGGGCGTGTCATATTGTGTACGGCAGGTGTGCAGGCGGCGATGCGACCGCGTCCGCCCATCGCAACTTCACGCCCAAACTTTTCCTCTGGCCTCTATCGTAGCAATCACTGCCCTCCTCCCTCCTCCCACCTTCCTCTCCATTCCATCTCACTCCCTCTCACTCGCCCTCGCTCTCTCTTTCTACCCTTTATCCCTATTCCTATCCCTCCCTCCCTCTCCTACCCACTCTCCCTCTCCTCTCCCTCCCTCTTCCTCTCCCATCCCCCCCTCCCCTCCCTCTCCTACCCACTCTCCTCCCTCTCCCTCTCTCTCCACCCCTTCCCCCCACTCCTCCTCTCCACCCCTTCCCCTCCCTCTCACCCACTCCTTTCCCTCCATCACCCTCCCCCCATGGCCTTCACGCGTTTCCTTTTGTCGGAAATGCTACTTTTCGGTGAAATTCCACTCGCTCGTAAGGATGGGAAAAAAACGTGAACTTGCAGCTTATTGCGAGGAGGAAGGAAGAATGGAAGATGAAGAAGAAAAGAGAAACGAGGAGAGAGAGGTGAGGTGGAGGAAGAGGAGGGAGGAGGGGAGAGAGGGAGGGAAGGAGGGAGGAAGAAAGGAAGATGGAGAAGAAAGGAGGAGGAGGAAGAAGAAGAAGAGGGAAATGAGGAGGACGAGAAGGAAGATCAAGAGAAGGAGGTGGTGGAGGAGAAGGAAGAGGAAGGAAGGAAGAAAAAAAAAAAAAAGCAAAAAAGAAGCAAAACCTTGCCGCGACGGCCGCAGAAGCCCCTGGTGTTGCAAGCCGATGGGCCGCCGACCCGCCGCCGCCCGCCCGCGCACATGAGAGCAATTACCCCACAATCAGCATGGCGCCTTCGGGCACGGCGGGGGCGATCCGACGACATGTCACTCAGCCTCTCGGCCTCTCGGCATTCCCTTCGGCCTCGTTTCGTCAGCTTAGTTCTGCCACGTGATCGTCACCAAGGCTTTAATCGGTTGGGAAAGTGCGCCACGCCCGCACACTCACCCTTTCCCTCTCTCACCATACGAGAAGAGAGAGAGAGAGAGAGAGAGACAGAGAAAAGAGAGACAGACAAACAGAGACAGACACAGAGACAGAAAAACAGAGACAGACAGACAGAGAGCAAGACAAACAGAGACAGAGGACAGACAGCGAAAAAAGGCTTCATCTCCCAATCAATCCGCCACTGTCTCGCCGGCACCGTGCGACTCCATCGCGCTACGAACAGGCAACCGCTCAATAACCTCTCTCCTCGTGTCTTATCAGATGATCCTCTTCTTTTTTTATCGCCGTTACACTATCTTCGTTTGTTCCGCCTCCCTCTTCGCGTGTCTCTTCCTCGCCCTTTTCCATCGTCACTAAAATCTTCTCGTGTCTTTTCCTCTCTTTTTTCTCTGTATCTCCGTTTGTTCTGCCTCCCTCTTCACATGTCTCTTCCTCTCCTTTTCCATGTCGCTCTCGTGTCTTTTCGTTTATCACGTCCCTCTTCTCATGTCTCTTCTCCCTTTTCATCGTCGCTACAGTATCTTCTCGTGTCTTTTTCCTCTCTCCCTTTTTCTTCTGTATCTCCGTTTATCACGCCTCCCTCTTCTCGCGTCTCTTCCTCTCCCTTTTCCATCGTCACTACAGTATCTTCTCGTGTCTTTCCCTCTCCCTTTTTTCTTCTGTATCTTCGTTTATCACGCCTCCCTCTTCTCGTGTCTCTTCCTCTCCCTTTTCATCGTCGCTACAGTATCTTCGTGTCTTTTCCCTCCTTTTTTTCTTCTGTATCTCCGTTTATCACGCCTCCCTCTTCTCGTGTCTCTTCCTCTCCCTTTTCATCGTCGCTACAGTATCTTCTCGTATCTATCCCTCTCCTTTTTTCTTCTGTATCTCCGTTTATCACGCCTCCCTCTTCTCGTGTCTCTTCCTCTCCTTTTTCATCGTCACTACAGTATCTTCTCGTGTCTTTTCCTCTACCTTTTTTCTTCTGTATCTTCGTTTGTTCTGCCTCCCGTTTCGTTCCACGTTCGCGCCGCTACGAGCAAAGAGAGGAATGGAGACACAGCGCTGAGACTCGAACCAGGATGCGGTCGGACACTTTTTCAAAGTCTAATGTCATTTATTTTCATGTTGCAATATCTCTCTCTTCTTCTATCTGTCTTTATTTATTTATTCTTTTTCTTGCTTGCACACTTCCCATCTTTTCTCTCCTTCTCTTCCCTTACTCTTTCTTTATCTTTTATCTTTTCTCCTCTTCCTCTCCCTCCCTACTTTTCCCTCTCTCTCTCTCTCTCTCTTACTCTCAGTCTCTCTCTTCAACTTTCCTTCCTTATACGATACCCATCTTCCCTTCCCCCCCCTCCCTCCCTCTTCCCCTTCTCCCTCCTTCCCTCCTTTCTCTCACCCTCTCTCTGCCCCTCATCTCTCCCCCCCCTCTCCCCCTCCTCCCTATCTCTCCCCCCTCCCCCCTCCCCCAGCGCAGAGGTACGCAGAGCGGGTTTCTAGCCTTCGTCCCTCCGATAGCAGGTGAAGTGTGTACTTTACCACGTAAGCGCCGAGATTACCAGCTCTCGACCGAATAAATAAAGAACCTCATGGGGTTAGTGAAAGGGTATGGAGGGGGGTGGGGGGTGTACTTACCTTGTACTGGCGTGGAGGGCGGGTTGGAGGCCCGATGGGAAGGAGGGGTGGTAGAGGGGGGGGGGAGGATCTTGGGAGGCCGTACGAGGAATGCAAACAAGGCCAAGCACCTTGCCTTCAACTCGCCTCCTCCTCCTCCTCCTCCTCCCCTCCCCTCCGCGTCCGCCAAGAGATCGCTTAGACGCTTGTAATTCACACCACCGCCGTATGTACCACCAAAAAAAAACAAACAAAAAAAAAACAACACCCTCGCCACACTCATTCAAAAAGAACTTCAATGGACACCCCAGAAATTAAAAAAAAAGCACGATTTAAAAAAGGATATCTATAGTCTCCTCAAGGTCCTCGAGATCCCACTCTATAGAGCGGAGGGCGTTGCGAAGCTCTGTGTTGGTCCAGTCGAGTTCCTCCTTGCTGGTGACCACGGCGCCTTCCTCCTGCAGCTCGCCCCAACGCTGGTACAGGCCTCGGGTCTTGTTCAGCGCCTTGCACACCTCACTGCAACCAGAAGAGACGGGGGGAGTTAGTTCGCATTTCGATGGTGGGGAAAGAGGGAAGACAATAAGCTTAAAATAGCCTTGAAAAAATATGGATGAATTCGTCCCATAAATGAACATAGAGCCGATGCTAATAAAATATTGAAGTGAGAGAGAGATGAGAGAGATCGAGAGAGAGATCGAGATGAGAAAGGAGAAAGAGAGAGAGACAGATCGAGAGATCGAGACAGAGAAAGGGAGATTATGCATGCCAATTTCATAACGGTAGGGGTCACATGTCATGGGATGCCACCCGGACCACTTCCGTGCCCAGGAATCCCAGCCAGGAAGCACGGCGCCACTGAAGCACCGAGCAGCATTACCAGGCAGCGCACGTGCCTTGCTGACTGCCTCCATTACAGAGCAGAGGACAGCGGTCTACCACTGGTCGTCGGCCGATGGGGGGGGGGGATGGCCGGGCTGGGATAAAGGTCAGAAAAAAGTGATAGCAAGAAGAGAGAAAGAAAGAACTGGAGATGGGGAGAGAAATGAGGGGGAGGAGAAAAGGAAGGGAAGATGAAAGAGAGGGAAAGGGAAAGGTAGAGAGAGAAAGAGAAAGAGATAAGAGATAGAGAGATAGATAGAGCTAAAGAAAGAGCGAAGGAAAGAGCTAAATCAAGAGAGTGAGACAGACAGACAGACAAACAATCAGAGAGAGAGAGACAGAGGAAAAAAAAGAGAAAGAGAAAGACAGAGAAAAGGAGAGAAATTCGAACCGAAAACCTGCAAGGCGACTACGCGATCCACTTGTAAATTCATCCTAAAACAGGATATGCTAAGTACACTTTGGCGCCTCATGCAAGTACACGGCGGGCAAAAGGCCTGCAGTTGACGCTATTCTCTCGTTTGGCGTGAACGAGAGAGAGAGAGAGAGAGAGAGAAGAGAGAGAGAGAGAGAGAGAGAGAGAGAGAGAGAGAGAGAGAGAGAGAGAGAGAGAGAGAGAGAGGAGAGAGAGAGAGAGAGAGAGAGAGAGAGAGAGAGAGAGAGAGAGAGAGAGAGAGAAAGAGAGAGAGAGAGAGAGAGAGAGAGAGAGAGAGAGAGAGAGAGAGAGAGAGAGAGAGAGAGAGAGAGAGAGAGAGAGAAGAGAGAGAGAAGAGAAAGAGAGATGAGAAAGAAGAAAGAAAGAGAAAGAAAGAAAGAGACACAGGGAATAGAAAGAGAGAGAGAGAATGAAACAGCGAGAGAGAGAAGAAGAGAGAGAGAGAGACATTCTGTTTCCAACTTCCCTCTCTCCTCTCACACCGGCGACATTCAGACGACGTGGCACTCATGATAACGACGATTCTCTTCTTGTTGACGCTGCCTTTACCCCCGGGGCTGCCGTTACAACTGTTATTATTGTTTCCTCATTACAACTGTTGTTATTACTGTTTCCTCATTAAAACTGCTATTATTGTTTCCTCATTACAACTTTTTAGTATTGTTTCCTCATTACAAAACTGCTGCTGTTTCCGTCATTAAAAACTGTTATTAATGTTTCCTCATTACAACTGTTGTTATGATTGCTTCTTCATTAAAAATGTAATCATTACCACTACATCATTTATGGTTATCTATAATCGTTACATCATCCCAACCATAGTTTCATGATACATCATTACAACTGCAGTTCCATCGTTGCATTATTACAACCGTAGTTATTACCGCTACTTCATTACAACTGTAGTTATCACGTGCATATTACTACTGTAGTTACCACCGCTACGCCATTACAACTATAATTATTATCGCTACGAAAAACACAAAGATGAAAAAAAACGCAACGAAAGCTAACGAATAACGAACAGGGGAAAAAAAGAAAAAAAAGATGTAAAAAACAAAACAATAACAAACAAAAATCCAAAATCATCTTTAAAAATAGAAATCCTCATTAGGACGAAAGACGGTGAAAAGAAATCGAAGCATGCCAAGCGTCCTAGGAGGCGGAGGCTGAAAGGGAACTCGCTGGGTCGTGCGCTGCCCTCGCCCGCCCGGAGAACGAGGGGGAGGGAGGGAGGGAGGAGGAGGAAGGAGGGAAAGGAGGGGCAGAAAGAGGTAGGAAAGGGGAAGAGAGGGGAGGGAGGGAAGCGGTAGAAGGGTGAGAGGGGAGGTAGGAAAGTGAGAGGGAGGAGGAGAGGAAGGGGGAGGACAGGAGAGGATGAGGTAGAAGAGAGAAAATGAGGGAGATAAGGGCGAGGGAGGCAGAGAAGGGCGGAAAAAGAGAGAGGGAAGGGAAGGAAAGGGGAGAATGAGGTAGGTGAAGAGAAAAAAGGGAGAGGAGAGGTAGGTGAAAAGAAAAAAGAGAGGATGAGGTAGGTGAAGAGAAAAAAGGGGGGGGGGTAGGTGGAGAACGAGGAGGAGGGTAGAGGAAGGGAGAGAGAAGGGAACGGAGAGGAGGGATGGAAGAGAGAGAAGGGGTAGGTGGAAAGGGAAAGGAAGCCTGGGGAAAGAGGAAGGGAATGGAAAGAGTGTAAAAGAAAGAAAAGGAGTGAGGGCAAGTGGATAGGGAGGGGATTATGAGGAAGGAGTAGGAAGAGCGAAAGAGAGGAGAGGAAAAGGAGAAGGAGAGGGAAATTAACGAATTGACGGGAGAGGAGGAGAGACAAGGATGGCGGGTAGGTGCAGAGCGAAGTAGGAAGAAGAGAGAAAGGGTACAGAGGAAAGGAGAGGGAGAGAAAGAAAGAGAGGAAGGGAAGGAAGAGAGAAACGGAGGGAAGGTTGGTGGAGAGGAAGGGGGTAGCAGGGGGTGGAGGGGGAGAAGGAAAGGGAAATGAGGGAGGAAAAGCGAAATGGAGAGAGAGAGAGAGAGAGAGAGAGAGAGAGAGAGAGAGAGAGAGAGAGAGAGAGAGAGAGAGAGAGAGAGAGAGAGAGAGAGAGAGAGAGAGAAGAGAGAGAGAGAGAGACAAACAGAGAGAGAAGACATCCAAAGAGAACGAAAGAAGGTCAGAGGGCAAAGCTCACCAGGTCGCCTAACTTCACGGAATAAACCATAAGATGAAGTACTCGTATATATATATATTATACGGACCGACGAAGAGGCCAGGAGACACGCTGCAGCTGCAAGGGAGGGCGGGGGTGGCAGGGGAGACAGGAAAGGATGAGGGGGAGGGTCTTGGACGGGAGGGAAGGAATGAACGAGGTGGGGGGAGAGGGAGGGGGACTGCGGAGAGAAGGGAAGGGAGGGAGGAATGGACAAAGGAAAGGAGGAGGAGGAGGAGGAGGAGAAAGAGAAGGAGATGGAGAAGTAGGAAGAGAAGGAGGAGATGGAAGGGAGGGAGAACGACAGGAGAGGCAGGGGGTGGGGGGGGCGGTAGAGAGGAAATTGGGGAAGGGGGAGGGGGGAAGTAGCATGAATAGAACGAAAGAGAGGAGAGAAAGAACAGAAGGAGAAGAAAGGGAAAGACAACGAATGGAAGAGGAGACATGACGGGATCAAAGGGAGAAAGAATGGAACAAATGAAAGACAGAGAAAGAACAGGAGAAAGAAAGAGAGAGACATGAAAGAAAAAAAGGAGTGAAGACTACTGAGAGATGAGGAACGGTAGAAGAAATGAAAAGCGGAGAAAGGAGAGAGGAACAGAGAAGAGAGAGAAAGAAAATGAGACGCAAAGAAGGAAAGGTAGACACTGGAGAGAAGAGAAGAGGGGAGGGAGGAGACGGGAGGGAACGAGGGCAGGACCTAAGAGAGCACAAGCTCAAGAACCAAAGCACTCCACAAAACGGACGAACCAGAAGAATAACAAACAAGAGGCGTCGAGAAGCAAAGGTAGAAGTCAGCAGACACAAGGGCCGAGGTGCAGGTACATTCGAGCGAAGACATACACTTAGGAAGTGCAAGGGAGGAATTGAAAGAAAAAAGGGAAGAAGACGAAGACAAAGAAGAAGAAGAGCGAGAGAAGGCGAGAAGACGAGACACGGGAGGAAGAGCACCATGGAGCAAAAGGAGCAAGAGCGCAGAGAGTGAAGGAGGGAAGAACGAGACTCTGAGGAGGAGGAGAGGAATGACGAAAGAGGAGGAAGAGGAAAAGAAGATATAGAGAACGGCAAAGAAGAGCACACAAAGGAATGAAGAAGGAAAACGTAGAAGAGAACAAACCAGAAGGAGGACGAAGAGAGAGAGGAGAATAGAAGACAGATATAGAAGCGAGAGAACCAGGAGGAGGAGGAGGAGAGAAGAGAAAAGGAGACCAGAGAAAACCAGGAAGAGGAGAAGGAAGAAGAGAGAAGAAAGAGAGAACCAGAGGAGAAAGGAGAGAGAGGAGGAGGCAGGAAGAGAAGAAGAAAGACAGAGAGAACCAGGAGGGAAGATGAGGGAAGATAGGAGATAGAGAAAAGAAAAGTTGAAAGACAAGGGGGCAAGTAGCATAAGACAAGGAGAGGTGCGGAAGAGAGAAGGTGTAATTAATAATAATAATAATAATAATGGAATCTCACACCTCAAGTCAAACACTCGATATAATAAGTAATAGACCTCCAAATAATACTGTAACTATATCGAGATACTCACACATAATATAGATAAATAATAATAATAATAATAAAATAATTAATAAAGTGAGAGAATAACATAAAGTCAATAATAAATAATAATTGAATAAATAATAATTAATAATAAGAGATAATAATGGTGGAATAATAATAATGACCCATAATAATACACAAAATAATAATAATAAGTTAATAATGTAATAATAATAGAACAACAATAAGAATGCACGCAAATAATAAAAGAGCGAAGATTAGAAGAAGAAGACACAAACAGAGAACAAGAGAAGGACATATGATAGCCAGTCTGGATCAATAATATCTGGCGTTATTTCTATATGTGTGTTTCCCCATCTCCGGGGAAACCACACTGTGAGGCAAAAATATACAGCCACAAGAAGAAAGAGCAACAGATAATTATCCCATAGAGAGTCGGAGAAAATAACAAAAAGGGGGCCAAAGAGAGCAGAACGCACAAGGGCCCACATGGGTCATCCTCCTCTTAGTGGTCCCTTTGGCCTTGCCAGCGCGTGCCCCTCCTGCCTCCTGCCCTATCCACACCCCTGTCTCTTCGGTCACGTGGGCTTCTGCGAAGTTTCTACGTCTGGCTACGGCGTGTAGCGGTCTTCGTTTTTCGCTCTCTCTCTCTCTCTCTCTCTCTCTTCTCTCTCTCTCTCTCTCGTCCTCTCGCGTCTCTGGCCTCTCCCTCTCCTCGCTCTCTGCTCTCTCTCTCCTCTGCTCTACTCTCCTCGTGCTCTCTCTCTCTGTTGAAAGAACAGTACTGTTTGGTTTTTTGAGGAGAAATACTAAAAATAAAGACAAGATAGAAAGAGACAAACAAACAAAACAAAGAGAAAGCGGCGGAAAAACAAAAGAACGAAGGAGAAACGATAAAGAGAAACCAACCTCCACCTCACCCCACCCCTCCCCCCCCTCCACTCGCCCTCGACCTCGCACCCCGAGAGTGACATCAAGTAAATGAGACCTGATGGCGCGCCGTCGATTGCCCCACCACTTTTTGCCACCGCGGGAACGACCTCCCTGCGGGCAAAAACCCACTACAAGCTCTCCACTTAATGTTCCCGGCGGTTCTAAAATATGCGCGTCGGTGAAGAAATACGGCTTTTCTGGCGTTTTATTTCATTGGTTCTGGTGTCTTCTGGTAGGCGTTAGAAGAGGTTCAGAGTTAGGTTGATTCGAAAGGCGCATCTGGCGTGATGATGTCGAAAGAAGGGTGTGTTTATACTATGGCCCATAGACGAACGGGCTTATTCAAGGGCGCGTTTACTATGAAGTACTCTGTACTACATAACCTGTTTTATGCGAACAGTCTCTGATTAATGTTTTATTCATTTATTATTCATCTATCCCATTGTGTCTATTCTTTTACCTAAAGCTTTACTTCAATTATTTCATGCCATCATCTCCATAGAGTTCATTCCTAAGGATAATTCATCCATTCATTCATCGAGTTCGTTGTGGGGCATGATAGCGGAGAATGATGACAAGTCCACTTAGGTCCCATGGTACTCGACATTTCTTGGCTCCTCTGTGAGGTGTTGTGAATTACATCCCTTTAGGAGAAGTATAGTGGGAGCGGACAGGGTTCCGAAGGTTAGTTTTAAGGAAGAGAAGAAAAAAGAGGGAACAGCGAGGCGAAAGGGAAAAGAAGATTTATGAGAAGGAAGAAAACCCGGGAGGGAGTAGTGAACATTAGAAAGATTAGTGACATAAAAATTAAAAAGAATGAAGAATAAAAAGATTAGTTATATAATGAAAAAAAATAATCAATAAAAAGATTGAAACAAAAGAAGTAAAGAACAAAAAACGAAGAACGCAAGGACAAAGACATGCGTTAAGAAAGGAGGCGATGAGCAAGAAGGAGAGGCGGGAGGAGAGAGGAGCAGTACAGAGCGGAGGGAAATTGTGAGAGCGTGAGGTGGCGGAAGAGGCAGTCTTACTGGAAGGCCCCGATGCACCTTTCGGGACACCCGGTCTCCTTGGGCCGCCTTTTTTCCGCGTTTTCCCACCGAGGATGGAGGCCACCGTGCGGAGGAGGTGGAGCGGTGGCACGCGGGCATGACGGGGTGAGAAGCAGACCATCATGGGAATACTGATAGCGGAAGATACTATGCCGCCGAGTAGTTAATGTGGTGCTGGCAAATCTGCTTAGGGCCAATCACAGGCCGAATGCTGGGACTTGAGGCCACTGTTGGAGGGTGCTGGATTGGGGGAGAAGGAACAGCTGCTGTTGTCTTAGTTCCATTCTGTCTGGGTACATTCAATTATAAACTGGGTCCGGAGAGACGTGCCTCCTCTCTCCTGTCATATTCTTCTTCTCTGTCCTTTGCTTAACGCTTCTATGGTTTTCAGGTCTCTCTACCGTTGCTCCCTGCGTCCTCGTGTGCGCTGTGATCATCTCCTCTCCACTATTTTCCCTCGTCTCCTTCTTCCTCCCTTTTCCCTCGCTCCCCTTTTCCTCATCCCCTTCCTCCACCCCCCCCCCCCGCGCCCACCTCTTCCCTGTCCATCTTCTTCCTCATCTCCTGCGCCTCCTTCCTCTCCCGGCCTCGTCCCCGTCCTCGATTCCCTCCTGCCCGTCCCTCCTCCCCTTGCCCTCTCAATCATCTCTACCTCGTCACTTTTCTCTCTCGAGCCTCATTACCCCGCTATCCCTCCCACTTCGGAGTCTCTCTCTGCCTAACACTCGTCTCCTCTCTCATCCACCTCTCTCTCTCTACTCTCTCTCTCTCTCTCTATCTCTCTACGATCTCTCTCTCTTCTCTCTCCTCCACCCCCCTCTCTCTCTTTCCACTCTCTCTCTCTCCACTCCCTCTCCTCGTCCCCCTCACCTTCACCCGTCACACTCCATCTTTTCCCTCCTCCCGCCACCGCACCCGCATCATCGCCCGTATCCTCTGCTCAAAAATCTTTCCTCTGCCGACTGCCTTTCTTGCTCCCAGCACCAATGGAACGACACACAAACACTCTCAAACACATAAAAATTATTACACACAAGCGATATTCATAAAATATTCTCGAGCACTTGTCTCGCACGCGTCACAAGCAAGGAGGCCCGTTGAGAAAACCACCTTAGGCTACACAGATCAAAACACACCCTCTTCGAACGTCTCAGCCACTCACACGTCACACGTCACACACACACACACACATTTGTGCCCGGTATTGACGCTCTCCCACATGTCTAAAACACGTTATGCACAAGTTACGGCATCGTTCAAAAACAGCAGCCTCCGTAAGTGTTACTCTAAGTTAGTTGTTTGTCAGTCAGTGTCAGTCAGTCAGTCAGTTTGTCAGCCTGTCAATACCTCCATCGACGCCTGATACAGATGTTTGGTAAATGAAGAAATGATAAGGGAAGGAGGGGAACGAAGGAGGTAAATGAAAGAGGGAAGACAAAGAAGTGGGCAGCGAAAGAGGGGAAGAAGGGATAAGGGGAGAACACGATGTGAAGAACCAGGGGAATGAGAAGGGGGAAGACCAGGGGACAGAGAGCGAAGGATGAAAGGGGGAGAAGGGAGATAGAAGAGAAAGAGTTGGAGAGCGAAGGAGACGAGGAAGAGGGGAATAAGAGAGACGTAAAGAACGGGAAACAATGAGAGAAAAGACGAATTTACAAATGTTTCCAATGTACTGTACCGGTACATGTTTCGCAATCAATGTATGTGCTCTGTATATGATTGTGAGTACGTGCGTGTGTGCGAAAGTGAGCGTGGGTGTGCATGTGTGTCCGTATATGTGCGTGGGTATGCGCGCTGTGTGTGGGCGCGCGCTAGCATGTGGTCGCTTGCTTGCTTGCACTCCAAACAAGCGCTGCAGGAATCGGATTCCGGGTCTGCCCTCACCCCGCCGCGCCCCGCCGCCGCCGCCGCCCCAGTGACGACTTCGCCAGAACTGCGAGCAAAAACCCGACACGCAAATACGCTCTCTGGGGATGCGCTTCCTTTGTCGGGATTTAAGGCATCAACGGCGCGCCCCTCTTCCGCCGACAGTCGTCCTTCGGGGATACCTCGCATCAAGGAAACTCCAACGTGGGGAAAATGTCACTGCGTTGCCGAAGCCAGTCGAGGACACGTGTGTGGAATTCATGTCGAACAAATTGCAACAGGAACAACGAAGGGAAGAGCAAGAAAATAAACGAATATGCCGAAGGCCTTTTCGCTATTGCTTCGTATGCCCTGATGAAGCAATAGCGAAAAGGCCTTCGACATATTCGTGTTTTCTTGTTCTCTCCTTCGTTGTTCCTGCTGCAGGACACAACACACACGCCGAAACTCCCGAACCCCCATTCTCATTCATGCACGCTAATACAGACATGGAAAAAAGAAAAAAAATCAAAGCATATACAAGGAGAAGGAGATATAAACAAATAAACAAATAGTAAAGACCGCCATCCTAACATCAATATTTATGATGATTCCGTGACCGGGACCCAGACGAGCGCCTCGACTGTCAATCTGCAACTTGCAACTTCTGACGCCAGCCCCGATGAGAGGCATGCTTCTGTAAGGCGTCAGGAGCTCAGCCGCGCTCTCTACTGACTCACTGTAGAACTCGGGACAATGTAAAGTCTCCAAGGAGCATGGGTTATTGTGCTAAATGTAACTACACAAATATTTGAATGTGTTGCACTGTCATCGTTGCCTTTTCACCTCTTTTACTCTCTTAGTTTTTTCTCTCAAAACCAGCGAAGTAAACGCTAATCCTTCTCCGCTCAGACTTTGCAGCCAGTCAGATTATGCAAATCGGAAATGCACCCCAATCACACGGACATTCGCTGCATGGCGTCTGCAACATGTAGGCACACCGATAAGGCTTGACGTTGAAAAGTGTGGATAAACACCGGCCGCCAAAGCCCAACGGCCGATCGCCCACGCGCGCCCGGCCACACGAGGGCATTCATTAGCCCTTGTTCGTGGGAGCTCGCCCTACCTTTCCTGGGCCGGCGGGGCGCAGGTCGGCCGCGACGGCCACCTCCCTCCCTCCGCTGAATCAATCCCTCCAAAGCAGCTCGTGAATGTCAATTCGCCGAGGCCACGTAATGAGCGGCCGCCGCGTATATCAATGCAATGCCACTGAGGCTGACGAGGCGTCCGAGGCTGCCACCTAAGCTGCCTCCGCCGGCCTCCGCCCGGGACCGTCGGGGTTACCTACTTTTTGGACGTGAAGTAAAAGAGGTCGATGAAGTTGGAGTATCGGAAGACGCTGAGCTCCTTGAGGCTCCGTCGCACGCTCTGCTTCCGCGTGACGGCGTTGCTGGGTTTACGCCTCAAGCCGTCGGCGTTGCTGGGCTTCCGCCTCACGCCCTCGCCGACGCCCTCGGCAGCGAAGCGGACGGTGTTCGTGGGCGCGTGACCTGTCATGGCACCGAAGATCTGCCCTTGGCACTGTCACCACTCGTCTCACACTGACACCTCTAACTAGCGCGATCACTGCGTGGCACTTGTCTCGAAACGCACACCTTGGTCAGGCCGAGTCACACCACAGCGCCGTCATCGTTCGGGTTCAGTCACCCGCGGCGCTTCTGACCGACGCCTCGGAGAGCACAAGCACCATAACCGCCCGACCGCCCGACCGACCACCGTTCCTTGTGTGCCCCGCGACGCCCGCCTGCCCGCCTGCCCGCCTGCCCGCCGCCGAGAGGTGAGGCTAAGGGTGCCTTCTTGCGCGCCCGGGCCACCACGGCTACTGGCGGAGGGAGTGCGGCCGCTGCGCCTCGCCGCTCGCCCGCTGCCCGGGCACCTAGACCTTGACCGCCGCCACCAACCACCGCGCTCGCAGCCTGGGCCCGAGATCCCAATTGCAATTCACTGGCGCTGCGTAAACAAACTCATCTTGGCCCTGCTCTCTCGCCCGTAATGGATACACTGATTTATCTCGGAGCTTCGCACCCTCGCTGCGGGGGCAACGCGCACGCACTCCCCAACGCAACACCCTGGCGGCTCAACATCCTGGGTGCCCGCTCGCGTGTGCGTATGTGCGTTTGTGGCCACAAGTCGGGCATAAACGTGTGTGTGTGTGTGTGTGTGCGTGTCGTGCGTGCGTGCGTGCGTGCGTGCGTGCGTGTGTGTGTGTGTGTGTGTGTGAGTGAGTGAGTGAGTGAGTGTGAGTGAGTGAGTGAGTGAGTGAGTGAGTGTGTGAGTGAGTGTGTGTGTGTGTGTGTGTGTGTGTGTGTGTGTGTGTGGTGTGTGTGTGAGAGAGAGAGAGAGAGAGAGAGAGAGAGAGAGAGAGAGAGAGAGAGAGAGAGAGAGAGAGAGAGAGAGAGAGAGAGAGAGAGAAGAGAGAGAGAGAGAGAAAAGAAAGAAAGAGAAGAGAAAGAGAAAAGAGAAAGAGAGAAGAGAGAGAGAGAGAGAGAGAGCGCTACACTCCATACAAGGAGTACAGTCCACCCTCTGTGCTCCCAGCATCATGCAAGTCAGGCACTACCCGCCACCGCCATTCATACCTCTCCTCATATATTTTTTCGATCACATTCTCGCCTCTCATAGCTTCCTCATTCCTGAAATTGTCCGACACCAAAAGAGTTCCATGCGAGGAAGAAGAAGAAGGGGAAGAAGAGGAAGAGAAGAGAAGAAGAAGAGAAGAAGAAGAAGAAGAAGAAGAAGAGGAAGAAGAGAAAACAAAAAACCTTTTCTTTTCCCACCTGTCTATCTCTGTTTATGTCCTGTTCGTTTCTCCTTCTCCCCCTCCCTCCCTCCCTCCCTCCCTCCCTCCCTCCCTCCCTCCCTCCCTCCCTCCCTCCCTCCCTCCCTCCTCTCCCTCTCTCTCTCTCTCCTCACATCAGTTCCGTTCAAAACCCTACGTCCATATCCAAAGAAAGAAGAAGAAAGAGAAAAGAAGAAGAAAGAGAACAAAAAAAAAGAGAAAGACAAAAAGAAGAAAAAGAAAAGACAAAAAGGAAGAAAAAAAAGAGAAAAGAAAAGGAAAAAAAGGAAAAAAAAGACGAAGAAACCAAAGAAAAAAAGAAAGAAAGAAAAAGGAAACAAGGAAAATAAAAAAAAGACGATGAAACCAAAGAAAGAAAAAGAAAAAAAAAAAAGGAAAAAAAATCGGGGAAAAAAATCGACCGGCACCTATTTACGCTCCTCTCCCGGCAGCTGCGAAATCAAGCAAGCAGGATCCGATCCCGCCGACCCGTGCTCCCAAGGCCACGCTAATCACACACTCCGCCGGTGTAGGGGAGACTCCGGCCGAAGTGCAGGCGAGGAGGAGGCGAAGACGGAAGCGAGGGTGGAGCGAAAGGAGGAGGAGGCGAAGGAGGAGGAGGAGGAGGAGGGGGAGGAGGCGAAGGAGGAGGAGGAGGAGGAGGGAGAGGAAGGAGGAGGAGGAGGAGGAGGAGGAGGAGGCGAAGGAGGGGAGGGCGAAAGGAGGAGGCGAAAGGAGGAGGCGAAGGAGGAGGGCGAAAAGAGAGGAGGCGAAGGAGGAGGCGAAGGAGGAGTGAGGGAGGAGGAGGAGAAGGAGGCGAAGAGAGGCGAAGGAGAGAGAGGCGAGAGGAGGAGGGCGAAGGAGGAGGCGAAGGAGAGGAGGCGAAGACGGAGGCGAAGGAGGCGAAGACTGGGAAGCGAAGACGGAGGCGGAAGGGGAGGAAGCGAAGGACCGGAAGCGCGAGAGTGGAGCAGAAGGCGGAAGGAGGAGGAAGAAGAAGAAAAAAGCGGCAGGAGAGGAGGGAGAAAGAAGAGGAAGCAGGGGAAGAAAAATAAAAAAAGGAGGACGGTGGAGAGCGAGGACGGAGGCCAAGACGGAGGGCGAAAGAGCCGGACGGTAGAGGGCCTCCTCTGTCCCTTCGTCAAAACATTTGTCGAGTAGCCCACCTCCTCTTTCCGTGCCTGCTGCACGACTACTTCGTCTGCTGCCCCTACAGACAGATAATTTTCCTTTTCCCTTTGAAGCTTGGAGGGAGCCGACAGAAGTGGCTTTAGGGAGGCGATGAGGGAGGAGGAGGGCGTGTGACGGGAAGAACGTGGAGGAGGCTTGACGGGAAAGGTGGGAGTGCGACGTCAGGAAAGTGGGCGTTTAGGGAAGGTGTGACGTCAGAAAGGAGGTTGGGCGAAGGGCTTTAGGGAGGATGACGTCATGAAGTAAGAAGGGTGACGTCAGAAGTGGCTTTAGGAGGTATGACGTCAGAAAGAGCTTTAAGGGAGGTGTGGCCGTCAAGCGAAAGTGGGAGGAAAAAGGTATGACGTCAGAAAGTGGCTTTAGGGAGTGTGACGTCAGGAGAGGGAGGCGAAGTGTCGGCAGGGAAAGTGGCGGTTAGAGTGACGTCAGGAAAGTGGTCCTTTCAGGCAGGTTGTGACGTCAGGAAAGTGGCTTCAGGGAGGTGTGACGTCTAGGGAAGGTGGCTTTTTTCCCTTAATTGGGATGGTGTGACGTCAGGAAGTGGCTTAGGGAGGTTGACGTCAGGGAAGTGGGTTTAGGGAGGTCGTTGTATCTGGTCAGGCAAGTGGCTTTAGGGAGGTGTTGACGTCAGCGAAAGTTGGGCTTTAGGGAGGTGTTGACGTAGTAAAGTGGCTTTAGGGAGGGTTGACGTCAGTGAAAGTTGCTTTAGGGAGCTCTAAGTATAAGTGGGTACGTCAGGAAATGTGGCTTAATAGGGAATGGAAGGCTAGAGGGAGGAGTGGCGGAAAGAAGGTATAGGTTGAACGTCCAAGGGAAAGTGGGCAGTTGTATATATGTGACGTCAGAAAGTGGCTCCAGGAGAGAAAAGGGTGATAGACGGTGCATTGAAACGAGATAGGCTTTAGGAGGTGTGACGGTCAGGAAAGTGGCAGGGACTAAGTATAAAGAGGGAGAGATGAAGGCGAAACGGAGGAAAAAGGAGATTATTTAAAAATCGATCGGACGTTCAGGGAGGAAGTGGGTTTGAGGAGGGGAAAAAAAAAAACACAGATCATATTTAACGTGCTTGACGTCAGAAATGGTGGGAGCTAACTTAAGGGAGAAAAGGAGAAAAGAAGAAGAAAAGAAAAGAGAAAAAAAAAAAGAATGTGTACGTCAGGAAGTGGCTTATAGGGAGGAAGTGTACGTCAGGAAGAAAAGACTTAAAAGGAGGAGTAGATAAATCCAAATGACGATCATGATAAGTAGCTTTAGGGAGGACCACTCGCCTCACGGTCGTAATGGGGTACAAGCGTCTTGAGTCTTTAGCGGATGACGTCAGGGGAAAGTCTGCATTGGTAGGTGAGGTGTGACGTCAGGGAAGGGTGGCTTTAGGAGGTGTGACGTTCAGCGGGAAAGTGTGTCCTTTCTAGAGGACGGAACGAGTGCGTTCGACGGTCATGAACGTATAGGAGATATTACATGACGGTCAAGGAATAGGGTGCGCGCATTTTTAGGGAGGTTCGGGAGTGTGAGGCGTCAGGGGAAAGAGGCGTTTTAGGAATGTGTGTCGTCTGCAGGACAAGTGGAGCTTCAGGGACGGTGCTGATCGTCAGGGAATGGCTGGCTATTTAGGATCGGTGTTGACGTCTGAGGGAAATGTGGCGTGTGTGAGGAGAGCTGTACTCATGGTTAAAAGTCTTAGGGAGGTGTGGACGTCAGTGTGTAAAAGTGGCTTTATTTATCCAGGAAAAAGTGGCTTCAGGGAGGTGTTGACGTCATGAACGTTTAGCTTTAGGGGAATTGGGGTGTGACGTCAGGAAAGTGGTTTCTAGGGAGGTGTGACGTCAGGAAAGGTGGGCTGTTAGGGAGGTGTGACGTCAGGAAAGTGGCTTTAGGGAGGTGTGACGTCAGGAAAGTGGTTCGGGAGTTTGTGCGACGTCATAATTAGCTTACAGGACGTCAGTGGAAAGTGGCTTTAGGGAGGGTGTGACGTCAGGAGGAATAGTGGCTTCAGGAGGTGTGACGTCATGAAACTAGCGGTCTCCTAGGAGGCGTGTGGGCCCTGTCAGATTAAGCGCTTGCGCTGTTCAGGAGGAAGTTTTGTATCGTCGAGCCGCGAAGGGTGAGGCATATATTTATCGTAATGGAGAGAATAGAGATATGGCCAGAGCGACAGCTAATCCTCTCTGTTTCGTCAATGTGGTGTGCTTTGAGAGAGAGGATGCCAAGGGCGCAGAATATACCCGTCGACAGACAATACCCATCGGACTCTCGCGAGGTCGAAAGTTTAATTCATAGCTAAGCAAAAATTGGCCAGTTGTTCGAGAATTGTGAGGAGCTAGTGTAATGTCCGCTCATATTATGATTACACATTCTCGTTTGTAATACGTAGACATTATCTTAGACTGTAAGGAAACGTGAGGTGTAGAGCAATTCTTATAGTACAGTCAAGAGCATGTTCGGGTCGTGGATAAGGCAGTGAGTGTAGGCGCTCAGTCATATATATTAGTTTCTAGCACAGATACGAACCGTAGCAACAGTCCAAGTATACTCGCGTGACAGATCGGCTGTGCTTGAAAGATCTGATAGAATATATCGCATTAAAAGCCTAAATGTTAGCCTCGATTCGCAATCATAACATACTGTTACGCCAGTCGATGTCTTGAAATACTCTACTCGGGGGTGCTCGAGTTGAGAGTGCGAGCGTGAAGTATTGCACGCCGTATTAAGGTATGAAAGTCAAGAAAATGTCAGCTTAGCAGGCAATATGAGAGGACGTCATAAGCAAATCAGGCGAAGAGCAAGATGCGCATCAGCTACATAACCATATATATTATATATATATATTAGTATTATTATATATACTATATATATATAATTTATACTTTATATATATATACGTCGGTAAATTGGCGAGAGAGATACGACTTCAGCAAATCAGCTATAAAGGCCGTGTCACACTAGCACTTTTTCCGTCAATTTTTTTGACAATTTTATTTAACATAATACAAAACATTCTCGAATATAGCTCTTGGTTTTACTATGTTTGGCTGAAAAAGTTGACGGAAAGGTTTTCGGACGGAAACGATCATTATCGTCTGACTGGAGAATCGACAATTCGCTCAAAAATGGAAAAAAAATCAGAAAATTGTCAAAAAATTGACGGAAAAAGTGCTAGTGTGACAGCACCTTAAAAAGTCACATAACATCAGCAAACCGACTCGAAACATAAATCATATCATCAAAATCGCCCTGAGTGAGATATGACGCCACCAAATCGCCTTCAGACACGTGACGACTCCATATCACCTCGAGACAAATATGACGTCAACAAAGTCCAGTCTCTCTCTGGACGTGCCCCCCCCCCCCCCCCCCGTAGGTTGAATGCCCTGCGGTCAAAATATAATCATATTGGGTTACTGGTGTCGCCCGCCCAACGGAGAAGGGGGGGGAGGGGTGAAGGACGATTAAAGGGGGGAAAAAGGGACAGGAGAAAGAAGGAAGAAGAGGATGCAGGAGGAGAAGGGAAAAAAAAGAAAGAAGGAAGAGGAGGACGAGGAGGGCCAGGAGAAAGAGGGAAGAAGCGGAAATAGGAGAAGAAAAAGAAAAGGGAGGAGGAGGGTCAGGAGAAAGAGGGAAGAAGAGGAAGCAGGAGAAAAAGAAAAGAAAGGAGGAGGAGGAGGAGGAGGAGGAGGAGGAGGAGGAGGAGGAGGAGGAGGGAGGAGGAGGAAGGTGGAGGAGGAGAGAAGGAAAGAAGAAGAAGAATGGGCAGGAGGAGGGAAGAAAAGGAAGCAGGAGAAGAAAAGAAAGGGGAGAAGGAGGAGGAGGAGGGGCAGGAGAAAGAGGGAAGAAGAGGAAGCAGGAGGAGAAGAAAAAAGAAAAGAAAGGAGAGATAACAAAAACAACAATTGGAAAATCAACAAAGATACAATACAATCAACTGAGATACGAAAAAATGAGACACGAAAAACGAAACAAAATGCACAAAATCTGGACGAAATACGAACACAAGAAGAAGACAAAGACGCAGAACCTCCCCCTGACCTTAGGAACAAGTCTGGTATGATGGGTCGAGAGAACCCCCCCCTCTCTCCCCCTCCACTCCCCTGGGTCACCCTTGGCTTGTGTCTGGACATTTACCCTGCTCCCCCCCCCCCCCCCCGAGACCCTCCTCCCTTGGCACCAGCGTGGGCGTCTCTCCCCCCTTCCCCCAGCGACCCCCCTCCCTTGGGCACCAGCGTGGGCGTCCCCCCCCCCCCACCCCACCAGAGATTCGCGTGCTATCATGCTGGTCTCTCGTCCACTTCACAGAACATGGCACGCAAGTGTCACTCGATATCATGTACATGTATACATGAACGCTCACTGCCATGTGCACATACGCGGTAATTTACATATTGTGTATTTTGTGTATGCATGCGTGTGAGTTCCTTTGTATGTGAGCATGAATGTATACTAACGAATAGTTTGCAATACATGATTTAGGTTTTTTATGCATTTTTGGTTTGTGTAAGGATATATATATTCATTACATGATACAGTCATTACGTATCTATATCTATATCACATTTGTGAGGGTATGTATGTGTACGTACATGTACGTGTGGGGGTGGGGTTTATGCCCGAGAAGGAACGCTTCACGAGTTCAAAATGTCACGTTTTATTATCTTTCTATTGTGGTCATGTTTCACTTTATGTGTGTGCACGTTACAGTCCTTGTGTTTTTGTATATGTATGCTTTTGCGAATGTATGTATATATGTATGTGTGTATATAAGTATGTATGTATGTATGTATGTATGCATGTATGTATGTTTATACATGCATACATCAACACATACATGCATGGGTATATATATGTATCCCAAGCAAGTTAAAGTGCCTGTCTCAAAAAGTAAAAATAAACAAACTCGGAAAGCCGGGTTCCCACGGAGCTCAGCGGGCGTGCGGAAGCGCTGGCACGTATGAGGCGCTGTGAGTGCGGTATGTGCGTGCTCTGCTTGCATCTCAAGTGACCCTGGAGACTTGCCCACGGGTAATATCGAGGTCTTCAACCCTTCCTCTCGGAGCTGTCATGCGGGCGTAGATGCCATGTTTTTCTTTGACTTTTTTGCATGCATTCTGACCCGTCGAGAAAAGCAGACGCACGCAGACGACAACTGTACCCAAAACTAAATCCGGATTTATGCCCTCAGGACATCGATGGCACAAATTCCGGGTTACGCTCTCGTGCACATGAGTCCTCAAGTTCTGTCTTCAAGGTCATCTGCTGCTTGAAACTATCTTTAACTGCCATATACCCTCGCTATTTATCACTGCCACTAGCCTTGTGTTGCGGTTTGATTAGCAACAGGACGTACCTTGGTTGTAAATACTAAAAAATGCCGTTTTAAGATTCTCAAGCGAATCTGGACTCGCTGAAGAGCCTCGGAAACCGTAAGGAATGAAGCGCATGAAGGCAAATGAACAAATAAATGAAGATAAAGAACATGCAGACGAGACAAAGGCTGCTTCTTCGCCAGACGTCAGGATACAAGCTACTGTGGGAGAGTTGGCACAGCAAATGGCCTCCGAAAAGGGGTTCCTTTGTGTGTGTGTGCACTGCCTTTTGATCGCTGGTGACGGTGCGCCTCTCCAAAGGAGACGCGGCTATCGACCATTTTTCTCCTGACATATTCACACGAAGAGCATCGTGCGTGTCAATTTTCCGATGGCGAATGAGATAGATGTAAACTCGAATGAACGAAGGGAAGAAACAGACACACAACAGCCCTCTACACACCAGCAGCAGCAGAGGCCTCGTAAAGCCCCGCACTTTGATTATCCTCGCTGCCTGTCCGCCGGCGCGAAGGACAGGAGGTGAGACGCCACTCAAAATAAAAACTCGACGACTATTTCCACCGGCATAAAATGACCATGCCCTATGCTATATTTAGTAACTGCGTCACTTTATCCTTTACCGAACGCTGCCTCCATAATGTCAAGTTAAATCAAAAGTTAAAAGCAAATCAATACCTCACTTTAATGCCATGCAGAGCAGTACTTCACATCTCGTTTTTCATTCGTTTGAGAAATTTAAAATCATTTTTTCTCTCCTCAAGACACAGTACGTGACAAACCTACCCCCTACCAAACAAATAAACCCAGAGCACATTTCCTCATTTAATATTCACAACGAAAAGTGTATTTCTCAACGTCTTGCAGTAAAGCATTGCACATGGCTGGACTGGCACTGCTCTTAATAACCACCAAGTAGAATATGCAAGTTAAGATGTAACACAGTCTGCTCACACACGCATCAAACTCTAAGTAAACAAACATTAAGAGCATTGGAATGTATGCAATTTCTTCTGAAGTCTTGGTGCCGTCGCTGCGTGCGGTATCATCTGACCTCTACTCCAGTGTAAATAACATCAGATATAAATAACACTAATTATGGAGATGGTTAATGAGATGAATTCGATGCCGGTGACGATGGCAGAGAAGATGATAATGAGGAAGATGATAATAATGGCCAAGATGACGAAAATGATAATGATGGTGAAGATGATGATAATGATAGTGAGGATGAAAATGATAATGATAGTGAGGATGAAAATGATAATGCTATAGAGGATGAAAATGATAATGCAAATGAAAATGTGAAAAATGACAATGATGAAGAAGCCAGTTTATACAACATGAACTACAACTGAACTGAATCCTGCAGCTGATTTACATACACATCATGAAAGTCTGATGACCTCCTACCCCTACGTTTTAATATCACTAACGTCACTCACTTGCAACCACAGAAAAAAAACTGAAGTTAAATTTGCAAAGAAAATAAAACAAGCTTATGTAAACTATGCTCTTGATCTGTATGCTAATGACCTTATCTTCTGACATCAAATGTGCATCATAATCTTTCTTTTATATGCCAGCAATATGGTTCATAATGGTAACAGTGATAATACTGTCTTGTTTATAATACTAATAATAGTAATAATAATAATGGTAGTAATAATAATGATAATAATAATAATGGTAGTAATAATAATGGTAATAATAATAATAATAATAATGGTAATTTTAATAATGGTAATAATAATAATAATAATGATAATAAGACAAAGAATGATGTAATGATATTAATAATAACTAGAATGATGATAATGATAATGATGATGATTGCAATAATAACAAAAACAATAGTAATGATAATAATAGTAGCAAAAGTAAAAATAAAAAACTACAACTATAACAGCAGCACCACCAACAACAATAATGATTATTAAAAAAAAAAAAAAAATCATAATAAGCATACTGAATATAATCAGCATAAGAATACCATTGATAAGCATAAGCATAAGCAATACCATTGATAATAATGCATAGGATGAAGATGAAGATGATGCTCAGGGCGATAATTGGTGATTATTTACCACTAGCAATGATGATAATAACGAGGATGTTGATGATCACAATGATAAAAATGATAAAGGTAACCACAAGAATAATGGCAATAACAATAAGAATGAAAATCAATAATTGTAATAATAAAAAATAATAATGAAAAAAAAAAAACAATAATGATAGTAATAATAAAAAAATAACAAAAAATCAATAGCATTATTAATAACCATGACAATAACAAAAGAATAATAATTATGATAATAGTAATAATAACAATTTACTATAATTTACAATAGTAACAAAGATCATGATATGATGATAATGATAATGGCAAAAATAATAATAATATAGTAATAATAATAATAATAATAGCAATAACAACAACAATAACAACTATGATAATAACTACAGTTTGTGTTCCAGATACATTCACACATTCATACACAGAGACACACACCATCCTACACCCTCTCCTCTACTTACACCCCCACAAGCACATCCTCTTCCTCAACCCACTGCATGATCCAGATGCCAAAATGTTTATATGAAGTGATTTACTCCCATGATAAAAAAAAAAATTAAATTAATAAGAAAATGTTTTCTTAGATAAAACCAGTTACTATAATATCAAAATATTAATATATCCATCAAGAAACTTTCAATATATTCTTGCAGGAGTATATTTCCTTTTTTTCCCCCATAATTTAACATGAGGAACCACTTGAGGGAATCTGATGGCAAGGTGATTATAATAGGAATATGATTTTTAGCATGTAAGATACCTTTCATTTCTTTTCTTTTCTATTGCATCTACTAACAAGGAAGTGAATCAAATGAATTACATTTTCATGTTAACAACAGAACCTTAGTTAAAAAAAATAATGGAGGAATATCATGCATTACTGTCATTTGTACATCATAACAATTGTATGCACATGAAGCAAAGGGTATGCCACTCAAACAGCAATTTGAGTTCACTGCTAGCCTGCATGTCAAAAAGATACCTTTTCAGTTCTTCACCTAATCATATTGCCTTTGTCATCTATGAAAAAAGTGTAGTAGAGTTGATAATAATCAGTGATTAACTCTGAAAATAAATATTGTGAGAATTGCATTGTCATTACTAAAAGTGAATGCAAGTACTTTGCAACACACCCTTTTGTCATTTCTTTTTAAGCTCATAACAAGGTGTAACATATATTTCCTGTTCATACTTCGAGAAATAAAAATCAATCAGAAAGATAACTATTATTGCTAAATAGCAAATCAAATATGTGCAGATAAGATAAGAAAGTGTCACATGAGTATCTTTCAACTGTCATGTGCCTGGAATTTCACCTATTTAATCATCAGGTCCGCAACAAACCTTCAATCTAAGAAAATTACTACAAAAACTCACTCAAAATTTATTCTTATTTTATAAAATTTCACGTGCCAATAGCGCATGAGAACGCAAGAACAAAATTTCTTCTGAAGGTCCAAGCATTTCCTTCTGGGTCTCAGGTCACTCGGGGCTTCCCTTGTTCTCAAAAAAACAAATATTATTTTACTCTTAAAAAAAATGGATCCTCCAAAGTCATGTCCACATGCGTAGAAAACAGAGCTAGATAATGTTCCACTGATATCACATACGACACTGAAATGGAAGGTGCTGATAAATGTCCTTTGATTGGCAAGATGTAAACATTGGATTGTTCCAGTAATGTTTGCGTAATTTAAAGATCAACAAAATTATATAGAAAAATAACAAAAGCTTTATAATTAAGTTTTCTATCTTACCATAAAAATTAGAATACTTTTTGCTGCATATTCTATATGTAATTATGAAATATCTATTTTTATGAAGCTTTTATTAACAATATCAAACTTACTACCAGTTTCCCACTTTCTGTAACAGAAATAATCCACAGAGAACGGAAAAGCTTCCCGCTTTCTATGACACGAAAACGAGAGAAAACGGACGGATTTCCCGCGTTAAATGTAAACATCGGGAGATCGTGGCGAGAACCCGCGGCGGAGTAACAATCCCCGATATTTATTGAATTATCTGGAGTTCTAAACTTGTGATTGTTTTGAAAATGGCCGATTCAGAAGGAGGTAAGGTTTCTCGACTGCAGTATTGTATTATTTGTGGCCGAAAGGTTCCTATGGCTTATTTTATGGATACTATTCCGGAAACAGTGCGAATGGCTTTTCGCACGAAGACTTCCTGGCGGGGCTACGGGATGCATATTCATAATTAACTTGCTTAAGATCCAAAAGGAAGATTAGTGTCTATTCACAGGTGTAGAGGGGATTTCGCTTCGATAAAAGCTAAGCTAGTTCTTTATTTGATTTCGCGGGAAAGATTTGGGAACGTGCTAGGTAAAAGTGATGGAACCCGAAAAATGGTTTTGCTAGAATTATATGATTAAACTTTATCTTTAACATTCTAGATTCATATTTAGAAATGCTAAATATGAATCTAGTGTGGGTGACCTGAAAAGAACTTCAAGGAATGAGTAAAATGAAAGTCTGGGGTATAAAGAACTCACAAACAGTACTATTAGATATAAAAGATAATCCACTGTAAAACCCTGAAGTTACAATCCCTCATCAAAATTTGAAAATCTGTGCTAAATTAGCCTAGTCTATGAAATCATCACCACCATGAATATCTTGACATAATGGTGCATGTAGGCCTCTGTAGGAATTTATATATGTATTAGGTATTCAATCCAATCTTGGTTTTTGCTGTAATCGTAAGCTTGGAGACCACGGCATTGCTTCTTGTAATCCTATTATAAAAAGATACCAAAGTCTATGTGTTCTGCTTATTTTGTTAATAAGATGGTAAGGCAGCCTCTGAAGGATAAAAATTGCTTGATATCTAAAGACACAAAAGGTATATAAGGGAAATGTAACTTTGAAACTATGATTTACCCTACAACCGTAACTTGGGCATGGGAGTAGTAACTGTAAGTGCATTAATGTCATGTTAATATTTCCAGAATATGATTTGGATTCACTTGCCGCCATGTTGGACGATGATGACATGACTCCACAGGATGAGAAAGGGGACTTGGATGCTCTTGCTGGACTTCTAGATGATGATGGTGACCTCCCAGGGACATCAAACACCTCCATGACACAACCCAGTGCCAGTGCAGATTCTCCCAAAAACACCAGTATGGCGGAATTGGGTTTAGTCATGTCTGATGACGAGGATGAGGCCAAAGCCCCTCCCCAAAAATCAAAGTCAGGATTTGGTGCTGCATTTTCTGGCTCCAAATTTTCCAAGGGTGGAACAGCTAGTTCAGAAAAGGCTAAAGACTTTGATCCATTGGAAGCAGAGCTGAAGCAGATGGAGGAACGTATGAATCTCTTGAGGGAACAACTTGCCAAGAAGAAGAAATTTGATCACAAAGGCGAAGACTCAAGTACCAGAAGATTCACAAAGTTAACCAATGTAACTCAAGAACGCAGCCAGGTTGTGAGGACTCTATCAGACAAAGAGGAGGCAAAACTGTACCAAGGACTCAAGAGGAAGAGTTTATTGCACGGTGGTGAAACCGATTCCGAAGATGAAGATGACAACAGAAATCCCTTTGAGCAGCAGCTGAATGACTATGGTCGAGAAATCAAGAAACGCATTGCACACGCCTCAGATGAGAGGCCACCAGACACACGAAAGCAGGAAATCTTGAATAAGATGAAGAGTCCACCTGCAAAGAACCCGGGGTGGAAGGATCTCAGTGGGTCACTTGTGTCCTTGAAGAGTGGTGGTACGCCAACCCCTGAATTTGAAAAGAACGTGTCTGTTGACAGGTTTTCTGGGATTAGGATTGTGTAAGTGTTATCATATAGTTACCACATCCTGCAGTTGTTTATATCTTATGATTACATTAGCTCGAAACATATTGAATGACCTCTTGTATGAGAATCAAGCCTTTTGATACATGCAGTATCAGACTTCATTCAAATATTCATTTAATTAGAAGATAAAAAAGATATTGCTGAGTGATTTGATAATTTTCTTATCAATGGCATATCTTATATTATCAAGATTATAGAGAACAGTAATCATTATAAGGTATTCATCATTTTCAGCAACCCCTTGGTATCAGGAAATGTGATGGCTGAGAGAATGGAAGGTCGAAAGATGGTTCGCATGTGCACCATCAACCTGCATTTGAGAGGGGGAGAGATTGAAGGCGATTGGGTTACCATTGGAGTTCTTGTATCAAAAAGCCAAACCAAAACATCACAGAAGGTAAATGTATGCGTATGACTGATTTAAAAGACCATCAATTTTTTTTATTAACATTTTGATCAACAGAGACCTGACTTCATTAAGACTTTGGGGCAGAATTGTAGTTTCAGATGGTGAAATTAAATTACTGAAACTTGGTAAACCTCTTGTTTTCTGTAAAGAAAATATATGTTTGTGTTCTATTTCAGGGGTCACAATACTCCATATGGAAATTGAGTGATCTTACTGACTGTACAAAGACTGTGGGCTTATTCCTATTCTCTGGGGCTCACAAGCAATTATGGAAAAGCAGTGTTGGAACTGTGGTGGGCCTTCTGAATCCTCAGATTATGAAAGACAGGTAAAGTGTGAACAGTTATGGCATTATGGGTTGTCCTCTGCTTTTATGTATGACAAATGTTATTTGACAGGCTAAATTTCTATTTTCAAATATTTATTTTTGCATATCTATGTCTCATTAACATTTTAACAAGTTGATCAAAAGTGCATGGCATTGGTCTCTCTTAAAAGCATTCCCTCATTTGTGAGTTTTGTAACATATTGATAATATTGTCTTATTTTGTTTCAGACAAGGTGACAAGTGCACAGATTTACTTACTCTATCTATTTATGATCACAATAAGGCAATGATTATGGGTTCTTCTAAGGATCTAGGATGGTGCAAAGGCAGGTCTGTACTGAGAATCTTTGACTTTATTAGAAATTGTTATGTAAATATGACATGACAGACTCAGGTCAATACATTGAACATAGATGTAGATCCTTAATATATAGAAATTATAATTTAATTATTTTTACAGAACAAAACAGAATTCCCAGTGCAGAAATTTTGTAAACAAGGCTTCATGTGAATTCTGCATGTTTCACATTCAAAGGGAGTATCAGAAAACATCATCCAGGCGTGCAGACATTCAGTCATCCTTCACTAGAGTAGATCCAAGAGCCAGATTACAAGAAAAGATCCTTGGCAAAGATCAGGTGAATATAGGACTAGTCCAACAAAGGATTATGAAGATTCAGATAGAAAGTGATATAAGTTTTTGCCAGTTTAATTGTTCAAGTGGAATGTGTATGTTTTACAGTTTTCATTAAATTCAAGCATTTTCACGATAATAAAATCATTTTGCGTATTGAAAGTATATTTTAAAATCAATTTGCAGTGATTGTGAGACCATTTCACAAGTGGGAGTTGTGTTTACACTGTAAGACTTTCTTTAAATTTAATCACTCAGATGGGAACAAAATATCACTGGGAAGGCAACAATATAATTTTATGTGTTAGCTTAACAAGATTTTCTGCTACTTCTGTTATTGATGATGATAAGTCCTTATATGGTGTATGCATCTTTACAGGTTTTCTATGGTGGGCAGTTGTACTCTTCTCCGGCTCCAGGAACAGCACCGAAACAGGCAAGAGCAAATCGAGCCAAGGATTTAGCGACTCTAAACTCTCTCAAATTAAAGCTGAAGACAAATGAGCTGAAGGAAGAAGACAAGAAGAAGTCATTTGTTCTGAAACATATGAGCGATGAAGAAATCAGTGCAGTTCAAAATGTTGCCAAGAAGAATGAAAGTCTGTAAGTACTGGTCTGTTGATAAGTTACATAAATGAGATTTTCATTAGGAAAAAAAAAGTCTTTTTGATGAAACAAAAGTTGGCTAAAAATACTTTACATATTAATGTGTAATAATTTACAGGAGTGAAATGCTTTTAGCACCAACACCAGGTGCACGCAACCTTTTGTGCCACATGGCAAAGAAAAATACACAACAAAAAGTAGAAACGGGTGAAATTCGTAGTGTGTCAGCCAAGGAACTACTTGCTATGCAGCATAAGCAGATGCAATCACTAAAGAGACAGGTAAGGAAAACCATAATTTTTGTTCAACTTTGACTTAGGTTTTACTTTGGCTATATGTTAAGTGTGTATCATGCTTGCTAACATGAGTCCATCTGAGAATGATACACAGTTTTCCTGGAACTGAATATCATATTATAATGTATTACAGAAACAAGGGCTGAGTCAGGAGTCATTGCCATCAGCCAGGAGTACACTGAGCCAGCAATCGTCACCCTCAACAGGAAGACCAAAGCTCTCAGCCTTCCCAGGTCCATCCTCTCCCATGCTAGGCCGAGGGCTTCAGCCAGGAGAGGAAGTGGAGCTCGACTTCACATCTCCTCCAAGAAGACTAGATCCTGCCAAGGTAAGATTCTGTGAAATGTGGTTTGTGCTTATATTGCAAGATAACTTATATTTTTAGTGTTACTATTTTATATTCTATTTAACTTGTAATGTGTTATGGTTAATCCATTAGTTAAGTTTTTATTTCTTCTTGACTGGTTTTTTTCAACTAAGGAAATCATTCATATGTTCATGTTTACATTGTAGTATACATTTGGTATGAGTATCAGGTGCCTTATTTCTGTACTGGCATATTAATACAGAAATATGCCTTGTCAAATCCTTATTTACTCACTTCATTGTACATACCTAGGCAAGAGCATTAGCCTTGGTGCAGAAGAAGGGAGGCATTGAGGCATCTAACCGAAATGAGGAGAGAAATGCAAGAAAATCCTCAGACCAAAAGTTCCAGGAGAAAGTGAGGAAGAGACTGAATACCTCTTCTGATTCAGAGAGTAAGGCTTCATATCCTTTGTATACATTCCCTTCGAAGAACAGATAACGGTAATAGTATGTCTTCAAAAATAAGTAAATATTACAATAAAGGACATGGGAATTTGAGAACTTGTTTTTAAGCCATGTATGGTTTGGTTTGGAATAAAAGTAAAATCATTTAATTCTTCTCTCTCTTTCTTTTCTATCTAAGAATAAATGTAGTTGCTAACATAATTAATCCTGTATAACATGTTTCAGGTGTTGAACAACCCAGCAAAAGGTCGAGGTTAGCTGAAGCAGTGTCTTCACCTTCAAGGTCTAAACTGGGATCCATTGATGTTAACTCTGATAAGTATAAGGCCATGCTTGAGCAGAAGTCGAGACACACCAATCTTATAAATGTAAGTCTATTTTCATTCAGCCTATGATTTCAGTCTTTGGCTTCCTTGGTTTGTTTTGAAAATTTGAAAGTATATTTGACTCATACGTGTTTATATGTTTACTTTGTCTATTAAGTCTCATCTCATGTTTTCTTACTGTTTGTAGGCAGTAGAGGATGAAGCTGTAGAGAAATATTACAAGAACTTGGAAAAGAAAGAGATGCTTGAAGATAAGATGGCCTCCATCATGGAAATGCCAACAACAGCTTACGTGTGTCTGAAGGTAAACATTTTTTATAAATTTCCTTGCAGTGGAAACTTTGTAGCCTCTGCTTTCCTTACCATGGTATGAGAGCAAATGGTTGGCATTATAACAGGATTGATTATATTTTTAAGCTTCTATCCTACTATTGAAGATACAGTTTGACTTTGCAGGGCATACATATTTGATGCATGAAGGACTGAATAGATTATACATAAACTATATTACATCATTTTAAGTACAATTCCATTAATAATTAATGATCATGAAAATTTGTATTAAGCATATTTTCATATGAGCAATAGATAGAACCAATATATGTACTAGTTCATATATATGGTGCTGGATGGTTATCAGCACATTAACCCATTCACAGTGGGAGCCCTTGGTGTCAGAGGGAACTGCACATCAGGGTAAGCTTTGTGTCAGCTGCTTAAGGGAAAATCAGAAGCGTAGGAAACAAAATTACCCTCCTTTCTATGCTCTTGGCAGTAGCACAAAATATTCTTATATAATGAGGCTTAAAAGAGGCTTTAAGCCTACTTTTCAGGGGCTCTTACTCCTTAATGACCACAGCCAGGGCAAATTAATTGCATCACTTGATGTAACATTAATCCAAGGCGAGAGATAGTCTGGCTTGACGTAATAGGAAATCATGCCATTGTAAATTAATTAAAAATCATCCATGTTATACATAAAGTACCTTCAATATCGTTTCAGTGTAAATACATGGCCCAGTCAGCCTCAGACATGTGTCGAGAAGAGAACCACCCCCTGAAGACTGTGAAGGTTAAGAAGAGATTCTTTGAATGCAAAAATTGTAAAAGAAGAACATCATCCCTGGACAAGCTTCCAAGAAATCCATGTGGTCATTGCAATCACAGTTCATGGCAAAGATGTGCAATGGGCAAGGTAAAAAAAAAAATCCTTAATTTTTTTATTGCTTTCACCCTCAGTTCGGTTTTTTCGGCTCACTTTAATGTTACACTCTTGCCAGTTTTGTTACTAAGTATGGGTAGATTTTTTATTTGTCATAGTTGATTTATTCGGAACACAAAGTAATTGCTTGAAATAATAACTACAGATAAAGAATTTAGTTTTCTAGTTGAATATTTTGATACTTTACTAGCAGAAAGGTATTTATTGTGCCTTCTTTTATTTTCAGGCTAAATCTGGACCAAAATTGGATTCAGAAATTTTGTCTTTAAGAGGGGATGAATTAGCCCATTACAGTGCAAGCAGCAATCAAGTGTATCTTCACATTTAGGAAAACTGAATGATCAATAATTTACTTCATGGGAATATAACATTGGAATGTAAGTTAATTGATTTGGAGAAACATACTGTGTACAGCTGTGAAACTGTTGTTGGGGTGTTTACAACTTTTAGTGACATGTATTACATAGATACAAATGTTTTTATTTAATTTTAAAGGATATTTTTTCTAGAAACAAATGGTGCCTTTTTTATCATATATTTTATTAATAGTGTTTAAATACAAAAAAAAAAATCATCGTATGTTTTTAATTTCCCTCTAACCTTTGTAGTAAATGCAAGTATAAATCATTATAATTTGTTGTGTTAGTATTCATCATTAAGTTTCCCATCACACTTGTACAGGATTCAGGTCATGTAACAAATGTTGAAGGCCTGAAGCCCCTTTTTATATTTTCATATATTTTCATTAGTATTAATAGCAATAATTACTATTCAAGGATGCTGTTGTAAAATATTTTAGTATTATTTACTTGAATTTTCGGTAATATTTGCTCAGTATTATTTATCACTTAACAGGTCTCATGTTTGATAGTATTATATTTATCATATTTATATTTTTCTTATATGAAGTCAAATCTGGGTCAAGTGAAAAGTTCCGATTTCTTAAACTGAAGCATCGATGTCCAACAAAGTTCTCTATTGTACCTATATACAGGATATCACAGCTTTTCAATGACTACTTATGAGACTTCTCTATACAGCCCTCTCTCTCTCTCTCTCAAAAAGAAAAAAAAAAGTACTAGTCTGAATATTCTTTACATATATCTAGTGCTTGTCGATATACAAATACTTCAAAACCATTTCAGAGAGCAAAAAAATCTAAATAATTTCTTTAAGTAAGAAACTCTTGTATGAATTCTGCATCTTTAAGACCTGTCTACATGATAAAGCAGTGCTTCAAGACCTGTCCACACAACAAAGAAGTGTCTGCATACACAAGCAAGTAGGCTGCCTGTAGATATTTTGCTATCCATTTCAGAACTAAGTTGAAACTAAGGCCAATTTATCAGGGACTTAATATGTAATGCTAGACATGACTTATATGGGGACCCCTGGGCTACTGTTGTTTGCTACTTGGACTTTGACTGTAGTAGTTATGGAATACCATGGATATTCCTATCAGGTTGTGTAATATCAGGACATTTCAAAATGTTAACTGATCTCTACACCATTTGTGAGAAAGAAAGAAAAGAAAAAAAAAAGTCCTTTGCAATTTCTATGCTAAACAGTGTTATACTCATGATCATCCTTATTGCACACCATTTTATTGTACTGTCAGAGCCCCACTGAGCTCTTGTCCAGTATATTTAGACAGATTAACACTGCTCATTTATGCAGAAAAAGTTTAACTCTCTTTCAGTCACGTAAAACAGGTGAGCAAACAGCCCGATTTGTTTTTGGTCACTGGTGCCAATTCCTACTCTCTATGCCCCAACTAACTGTAGCATAACCTAGCAAGTAAAAGCAATAAGCATATCAGTCCACAAGATGTTAACTATTGACAAATAAAAGTAAGTTATAATGGCGATGATGATATAAATAAATATACTCTCAGCATGAACCTCTAACAAGAATCCAAGGACTAGGTTGATATCAACATGGCAGAGGTAGTGAATTAGTTGCCATTTAAAAGTTTAATTACCCCCAAAATTTAATTACATAAATCTTCTGCATATTTTATACAAATAAATATTTCATGTTGTATAAAAAATAGTTATATATTTTCCATGATAAAAATATTTACCACATCACCAGCTATTTTCTGCTCGGAAAACCACTAAACCACTAGCAACCAAACTTTAAAATATGAAAAAGAACTGGAAGCCTGCAAATTGATGCATATTCAGATAAAGCAGTCATTTATTTAGGATGGTAACTAAGTTAGTTTTTAGTGTATGGCAAATAGGACACTTTACACATTTATTATAAATATACAGCTTACTTTAACTGTTCCATAAACTCTTGGAATAGTTCAAATATGAATAAATGGTAATCTTAGTGTTTTTTTTTTATGCAATCTATAAAAAATATCTATGTCTACACTGAAGGTTCTTTTAAGAAAACACTGGTCAAGAGTGGCCTTTTTTGATGACAAAGTTTTGAATGACAAACAGCACATATTGGAACATGATTTGGTTTCCTAATATTCATTAATGAATGTTCAAAATTTTCAACAAATAAACTGTATGAATCTACAGTGCAAAACATTTACATTTGTATTTTATGAACAAGTACTTATCACAAATGCTCACATTGGACATTAATGAATATCACACATCTACTTCTTTTAATATTTATTACTTGTGCTATTTCACTGTTATCCACCTGGTGTGATATTTTCTTTCACTGATATCAGCTATAAATAATGGAAAAAAAAGCATGAAGCTCTAGTCTTTGGATGAAATCCTTAGTAATAATCATAATTTTAAGCAAATTCATCAACAAAAGGTCCTTTCAACAACAACGTGAACCCTACCAAACACTCAAA
>NW_020871035.1:362907-372907 GCF_003789085.1 Penaeus vannamei
CTTTCCCTTGAACTTTGACAGAACTTCATACTCAGTTTCATTCTTGAATAGTTGACAAAGGCGAGCCTCCATCAAGATGTATTTCCCAGTTCGCTCCTTAGTCTGCATAAAAGAAATTATATTACAAAACTAAGAACTAACTATTTTCAAAACCCGTCTTGCAAATTATAAAATTAATGTGTTTAACAAAAGTTTCATAAATATTCACAGGGATCTTACCATAACATTTTTACATACTATGTACTTAAAAGTAGGCTTACCTTGCCCTGAACCTTAACATAGTCCATTTCTGGATTCACACACAGTGCCAGATTTGAAGGCAGGGTCCAAGGAGTTGTAGTCCATGCTACTAGAAGGACATCCTTCTCATTCAGGATTGGAAAATTGACAACAACTGTAGGCAAATAAAGTGGTTTAGTTAATTTTTTATAAAACATTATTTATATAAATGTGCTCGATGCTATCCATGTCAAATGTGGCACATTAATATATCAATAATGCATTATGGGAAATGAAAACGGAAGGCACTATTCAACACTTCAAAAAAACAATAATCATAATAAAACCCTTACCTGATGGATCTTGTGTGTCCTTGTAGTTCTGACCTGCTTCGAAGTTGGACAAGGGTGTTGAGCAGGCAGTCGAGAATGGCATCACCTTGAAGCCACGATAAACCAGCCCCTTTTGGTATAGCTGCGAGAAGATCCACCAGATGCTCTCCATATACCAAGGGTACAAGGTCTTGTAATCATTCTTAAAATCTGGAATTAAGTAATTTCTTTGTAAGAATTTCAGTCAGAAAGCAAAGTAGATATAAATAAATTCCTTAAGCCTTATGTTATTTAGGTCTCTGTGCACCTATAAATGTTACTTCCTTTACAATATTTTAAAAATATTCAAATTTAGGTTGATAATGGAAACACCAACAAGAAAGTACCATCTACCCAATTATACATCACTCTGAAATGTAATCCTAAAAATAAACACCTGTGACTATGTGTGTATTTTTAAACATATCTATCTTAATGTAACATTAAAATCAATACAGCCACTTTACCAATCCAACGTCCCATCCTGGTAATGATCTGCTCCCAGTCTTCCGAATATCTTGTGACAATACTACGACAAAGCTCATTATATTTCTTGATCCCAATTTTCTGTACATCCTCAGGTCCATTGATGTTATGAGTTTTGTCAATTTCATATTCCTTTTGAGAAGAGGTAGAAAAAGAAAGGTGTGTAAAATTATGTATTATTATACCAATATTTCAATAAATATTAATGAGAGGAAATATAAAAAATTACCATTTGTACTTTAGAAATGAATTGTTGAGAATCCTCAAAAAATCAAAGAAAATTCTTGAAACATTAAAGTCATTCCATCAGAGTATAAAAATTGCTCACCACTGGGAGGCCATGGGTATCCCAGCCAAAGCGACGTTCAACATGATGTCCTGTCTGGTGTGCCCATCGCGTAACTACATCCTTAATGGTTCCAGCCAGAATGTGCCCATAGTGGGGAAGACCCGTGGCAAATGGTGGGCCGTCGTAAAAAGTAAACCTATTGCAGAAATGGAATTAGAAAAACGTATGTTCAGATTACATAGTAAACATATTTAATAAAGGAAATATATAGTGCTATATAAAGACAAGAAGATGCACTTAAAAACAAATATTGAAATATAAAGACATCCTCGAACAAAAAGAAATAAACTACTACTAACATTTAGATGAATATGATATACCCAATAATCTATTTAAGTCACCAAAAGGTTTCATGAATTAAAAATTGATAACAAGCTTAACAATCCAAGAAAATTTCAGATTTAAGCTTACTTTGGTCTATCCTTGCTCTGCTTGAGTGAGGTCTGGAAAGCATCCAGTTTCTTCCACAGCTCCATCACATTCTCCTCCTCCTTCTGAAAGGAGTCCTTGTCCACAGTCGGGACAGGCTCCAGCCGGTCACCCATTGTGCTGTGGGAGTGAGAGAATGTTAAACATAAATTGGCACACCTTCATTAGAATACACAGACATACTTGATACTAGGTTACAGGGCCAGAAATTTGGTAGAATTTAATTTACACAATACCATGCTTTTAAAGCCAGCAACTGCCTTACACTGCTACTACTTATCAAAACCATAACTTATAAAGATGATGCACCCTCTCCACTTGATTACTTATCACTTTTCCTTATCATTATCCACTTTTGTGAGATAATCTTATGTAATAATCCAATTACCAATAAGTAATTATTCATTCATTTTTGGTATTGGCAGTTTTGTGTAGTTACTTCTGTCGTGAATGCCACAGACATACTAATAAAACATTTGAACAATTTCTGGTGACTGCACGTTCATTTTCTTACAATACCCTATCTGACACTTCTATGAGGAAGTCTATCCGACCTGCTGACGTCTCTTAATCTACTGACAGTCAACCAGAATAAAGGAAAAAACCTCATCAGCAATACCTCACTTCCTTGTCATTCTCTCTAACAGCAATATGGGCCTTCGTTTCCCTGCACCCTACACACACATTTAACATCTTGGTCCAATTCATGGCTTAAAGAGTGAGAAATAAAGATGCCAAAAGCGCCATTAAACTTTGTCGTCACACAAGCCTTCTGAATAAGTGAAAAACCTGACCTTTGAGGCAGGCAGCGGGACACAAAAACAACAATAACAAACCACATTAACACATAATCAAGACAAAAGATTTAGGAAAAACCTTCATTCTGTCAACCTCATGGCATAAACACATACTCCTCCTCCTCTCTCATCTCCAAGATAGGCCATACCTTTGTTTATGTGGTATTTGGTATAAAAATCCTGGCAGGCGGACAATGTGCGACCGGGCTGAGCGGAGAGGCCTTCAGGGGGACCCGGTCCCGGCCTGCGAGCGGAAAGGCGACGAATGCGCTACATTGAGCAAAAAGCATCTAAATTTATGATTAATTTCTCCCTAAACACTAGTAATGACGCATAAAGACATTAAATAACTTGAATATAATAAAGCTACGCTGAATAAAATCCGGCAGGTATATTTTCCATGCTAAATCAATGGATATATAGATTTAAAAAAACTCGGTTCACTGCATATCTATACAGTAAGCCTATGTGAGAACATAAAATATTGTAAGGAATGCATTGTCGGTGTTCATATGAAGTACTTATCTTATTCTGTAAATTCATTCTTTTCTTGGTCCGGCCTCTTATAAAGATTTATTTCGCTAAATAGGTGCTAATGGTGAGATGGGTGACAGCTTTTGGTATAGTACATACTTTCATTATAGTTCTATATGCTCTAGAGTGTCCGAATTAAAACATATAACTTCGCATTCATGGTGTCATGTGAGAACGATTAACATAAGCTTTCTACAAAACCATAAAGTGAAGGGTATGTAGACGACAAAGGCGCTAGACATAGCATCTTGTATTCGCGCTAAGTTAGCAATACTGGTGACAACTACGATCTCAAAAATCCACATGTCTTAAGAGTTATACGCGCTTAAGAAACAAGGGAATTTGTTTGAATTCTAATACTAATTTCTATCTATTTTATCGGTGATGTCATGAGCTACTGCGATGCTGCGCCGTCATTCCAAAGTGAATTATGAATTCGTGTTACCGGCGAACCGTTTCCCCCTGAATTTTAACTGCTCTCGCTCTCACTGATGCAATGACGTTATTCTTGTCATCATATAATAATTGCTTGGGAAATGCAAACGTGGCGACATTGATAACTATGAACATGTTGTCATCTGATGTTATCGCCGAATTTTTTATTTCTAGAATCTGCTTAGTTTGTAGACTGAGATAAGACATGATTGTCAGATACACACGTGTAAAGGATGGCACTGTTACATCAGGAACGAAAATGCTGCAAGAACAATCAAGAGGAACACATAATATGTATATACTGTGACAAATTAAAAGAAGATCAAATAAAGGACGATTAAAAAAAACGTTAAGTATGATAATGGAATCTGGTCACTGGAATCTGGGCCGATACAGAGACAGAAGTTAATTGCCCTGGGTCCCTCGTGCCAAAGGGCCCCTAGGTTTAGGACTACCTTTATTTAATTAATATAATTTTAAAATGGTTTTACTATCAAACAGAATCAACAAAGTGTTGGAGGGGGACACCAGAAAATAGAAAGGCAGGGTACACCTACCCATTTCCAGGCGTCCTTCTCCCCCTCCCCCTTTTAAACAACACGATGAACTGGTAATAGTAATATACTAAGAAAAATAGTAAGCAAAGTTTATCCAGACATTATAGTCATAAATTTGCCTATAATACCATGATACAAAAGATATATATAAGGTAAGAAGTATTTGTTAATAAATATGAAATCTTTGTAATATTAACATTACTATGATCTGTATTACAAAGTGAATCTTGTAGTCATTTCTTCCAGCGCGAAACTTGAGAAAAAAATAACATCAAAATTTTTCGTCGGTAGTACATGTACTTTTCGCTCTGAAGAAATGCGGTCTGTCATTTCTCCCAGTTCATTTGATTATCAGCCATATAATTTAATTACATCATTAAGGGACCGGCGACCCTGAAGTGCCCCGGGACCTCCAAAGTCAAAATTCGGCCCTGATTGGAATGCCTGGAGGAAGATTTTGATGCCAGTGAACAGCTCAGATAATTCCATTTGGCGAATAGGACACAGATGTAGAGAAAATGCTTAAAGAAGTGAAAAAATGAAGTGAGGAGTTGTCCAAGGAGACATATTATTCTAGGTGCTATCCCATATTTGCGATGATTCTCTTATCACATGTCAAGGAATTCCAAAACAGGATACAAACAACAATAAAGATAATGACAATGATTATGATGAAAATCATTATAATAATAATCATAATGAAAATGATAATATTAATTATAATAACAGTAACAATGAAAATCATAATAATAGATAGATAAATAAATAATCAGACAACGCAAAATTAACCATCCCCTTTTTATGAATGACCGGTAGACCTATGCGAACAAAAAGAAAACAATGTCCGGATTTTATGTACTTTGAATGAGCTTGGAAGAGAGAAGTGACCCACACTAACGTTGAAAAAAGGGATAGTAGTTTAAATCAAGTGGAATAAAGTTACCAGGCGGGTTATTGGTTAATGTCAGGAAAAGAAGACAAATAATGCTTTGGGAACATTTCAAGCACAACACGCCAGGGAATAAAGAATCAAGTTGTTAAAGACAACAGGAGAGGGTTACGGAAAGTTCGAGGAAGTAAAACTAAATAGAAATTTCCTTCATTAACTCTTTGGCAATGTCGCTGATGAGATATTGAGCTGCACTTCCAGACTGGGCAGGATTTGAAGGGAGAAGGCTAGATCAGTAGCAAGTCGAGGTGTCATAGCATCTGATACTATTTTTGGAAAAAAACACATTTTGGTGACGTCACAAAAGTTACGGATGCTTTGTGACTATGGTCGATCATTTTGGTCTTCTCAATTTTCAAAATGGGATGGAAAATAATGATTTTAATGGTTATATTTTCATTGGACAATCATCAAACTAGCTATGTGGGACGCCATGACACCTCGAGTTGCTACTGATCTAGCCTTTCCCGAAGATGAAGCAGGTTAGCAGACAGAGGAAGAATTTGAGAACAATACATAACGATTCACACTCTAAAGGCAATTTTGAACGATTTTATTTACCAAGAAAACGATAGGGGTAGAGCTCTTTCAGGTGCAAAAAGATAGTCAAGAAACAAAAGCATCTTTAGAAACTTTGGCAACCACTGAGTTATTTGTGAAAAGTATGACATTAAAATCAATCATAATTATATCGAACAAAGAAACCAACACTTCTGGATATGATGGTCATTGACAAGGAGACAATAAGGGCTAGATAATAAGCTTTGTGGTCCCATTTGACAGCACGAGAAAATATTGAGAAATACCAAGCTTTTGGACGTGATAGTGGCTGTCATTTTTTAGTTTCATGGGTTATTCCAAGGACGCTACTGGAAAAAAATGGGGGATATTGGCAATGGAAGCAGAATAAGTGAACTGTAGAAAAATGTCGTCTTGTTTATTTTAACAATCCCCAGGAGAGTTGTCTGAATTTGTGGTATCTTATTAAGGCCAAATCACATGAAATTCCTTGCAGTGATCATCATAATTCCCATTTTTTCCGAAATCCCAAAATTTTTGAACGGGATTTCCGGATTTCCAGACAGATTTGTAAGGGATTACCGAATTTCGAGGGATTTCTAAAGTTGTTAAAGACTTTAAAAACCATCGTAAATGTTTTAAAGATTAAGCTGTTATCAGTTTGACTTTACAGCTCCCACCGTTTCACCATAAAAATTGACTCTGCTAAAAGTTACTTACGAAAGAGCCACATTGCTGGAAAGTTGAGCATTTTTAAAAGAAGCAATCCTATTTATGAAAATTTACGGGAAAAGACACTAGGGGATTAAAGTAAACTCACTTCATATTGAAGCTACATTTATGATGTCTGTGCTTCTGTTGTATTGATATAATGCTTTTTATGCCAAGGACGCGCTTAAGTCTTATTGTTTGACTTATGCGTAATCGTTTCTCCCGGTATTTTTTGCTTCATTGTGATAAAAGCTTGTTTTCCAAAAAAAAAAAAAAAAAAAAAAAAAAAAGGATTACATAGTACTGGTGGGCATTAAAAGGAGTCCTTGTGTACCCAACAGGCCAATCAAACCGCTTGGAACTTGCACACAGGACACAAAAGCATATACGAACCATATCATTTATAAAACTTGTCGATAAAAAAATTAAAGTTAAAAAGGCATTATTTTAAGCCCAGGTACTAAACGTTTTTTGTGATTGTGTTTATCAATCGAAGTCCATGGCAACTCAGGAAAAGTTCCTGCACAGCGGAATCAATATAGCACATTGCCCTTCAACTTCTCAGGTGTTTGTCGAAGTTTATGAATTTTTTTTACTGACTTTTAAGGCATCTTTAGTACTATTACCAATATTTTGTGTAAGATTGTTGCAATTGGAATATTTGCGAGATTTTAGGATTCTCGGGATTTCCAAAGATTTTTTTTCGGATTTCCGGATTTTTTTTTCGGATTTCCAGGTAGGGTGCAAGGGATTTCCGAAGTGAAATGCACTTCGCCTATACCCACCTACTGTTTTCTAAGGCACACCTATCAACTGCCTGCCTACTTAATCCACATAAATTTACTTTAACAGTTTAGTGCACCTTCCCCTGTTCCACGCATTACTATCGAAATAATATATATGAATAACAATCATAAAACTCACAAGAAGAATGAAAGAGTTAATGGTCTGTGAACTGTGTACAAAACAAACCCATGGACCCCCAAAAAAAAAAAAAAAAAAAAAAAAAACGTTTATATTTCTAAGAAATCATATCCTTCCTACGAACAGATCAGTATCAAAATCGACTTGAATACCATTGGTAGTATTCCTTATATATATATCAGGAACAGTGGACATTAATAAACTCGCACCAGATCATATGAACTGACTGTTATCGGATACGACTTCAACTTCTTTGAGTATGTAATCTTACAACTTCACAGCAGATTGTTTTTTTTTTCTTCAGATTTCTGTTAAATGTCTCATGTGGGTAATCTGGACCATAGCCCGAAAGCAGCCATGTTAACGAAAGGTAAACAAAATGAAAGAAAGGGGTAAAACAGGAAATAAGGACAGTCTGGGATCGGAAACCGGAATATGCAGGACCTATTATGGAGCTAAAATCCTAAGGTTTGATAAAGTAACGGCAACCCATCATGAATAGCCAAATTCTCGAAAATATTCATGCCTGTGACAAAACTCTGAAGGAAAATAGTAGTGAGCGTAACATGAACTAATACACTCTGTGGCGGAGTAAATACTGGACACCATAAATGCGTAATTAAACATTGTATATACGCATACATAAAACAATGTACAAGCATATATTGAAATCGGAGTTTTCCGTTCCACGCAAAAGTAGTAATTAAAGAAAATGGATCAGTGTAAGCTTTGTGGATTAAATACATTCATTTCTCAAGGGACCGGCCTAATATTTCAGAGACTGATCTCGTGCTTGCATACACTCTGTGGCGGAGTAAATACTGGACACCATGAATGCGTAATTAAACATTGTATATACGCATACATAAAACAATGTACAAGCATATATTGAAATGGGAGTTTTCCGTTCCACGCAAAGGTAGTAATTAAAGAAGACGATCTACTTATCGTCTGCCTTAATTACTTTCGTGTAGTTGCTGTTATTACTAGTTTGAGCAACAATAACAATAACAAAAAGAAAGAAATGGAGTTTTCCGATTACCACAAAGCAAGGCGATGAAAGAAAGCATATATATGGTAATTATAATGTTTAAAATAACTATAATGATGATGATAACGAGAATGATATTAATGATGATCATAGTAATAATAATAATAATAATGATAATAATAATATATAATAATAATAATAATGATAATAGTGATAATATGATGATGATAATAACGATGATAATGATAATGAGAATAATAATGATAGTAAAAATGATGGTTATATTAATCATACTACTGCTACTACTACTAATGATAATAACAATAACAATGGTAATAATAATGATGTTAATGTTGATAATAACGGCAGTAATGATAACAATGATAATGATAATAATAATGGTAATAACACCAGTAATGATAATTAAAAATAACAATAATCACAGAGACAAAGGCGGTAACAACAAGACCAATAAATCAAAATGATAATCATTATGATGATGGCAAAACTGATAACAACAATGATCATTGTTCGAAAGGTAAGATTATCTCCTTGTAAATTTTTTCGCCGCTTCTCGAGCCTTAGATAACGTCTAACAGAAGATTATTGAATAAATAGATACATAAAATATGATAATATTGAAACAATGATAAGATGAATAAGATAGATAAGCAAATAATATGAATTGAATGTTTAGAATCCCTTTGATTTTGTAATTATATAGATGTGTATTATTTCCTGTTCAACATGGTGTATGTTATCATTTGTTATATATTCTGTTTAATTTTGAATTGTTTTTGTGCTTTCTTTTTAAGTTGACTATGAATAACTGGTTTTATTTTAAAATACATTTTCCCACTAAACTAAAATGTAGGTGCTGCCCATTTTTTTCTGGTTTGCATGAACAAAACTGTTTTTACGGAATCTGAAACTTGGGTTGGATACAGGCAAGAATTGCATATGTATTACACACAGAATGTTACCTAATGTTTCAATCATTGCCGCTATCAGCAGGCATAAGCTAGCAAAGTAATATATATTTATAGAATCATAAATAGACGTATAATTTGGTCACTAATTCACCTCAAGTTTTATCGTTTCTGAAACATTTTTATAAATCCACCTTTCCGCCTGCGGTGGTCCTCGCTAGCATGGCATACCGCCTCACCATAAAGCCTTCTTCGTATTCTAAAAATACCTTTGACTGGAAATTGCAAAGCACGAAAGAGAGTGCAGGGTTACTGCATAGGTTACCTGCAGTATTTGCCTCGACCAATCAGCTTCTTCCCCGACAAGCACAGCGGCCGAGGATGACCCTTTGGGCCAATCAGCGGCGCGTTTGAGGCACGGGAATCACAGGTGTCGTGTTTTACCTGACCGATCGCGTGTCGCTTATGTGTGATTGTTTAGCGTAGCAGAAAGTATTTTCGCCTCTAACTCGCCTAACGAAGAGAAGCATTTTTATCCCCCTGCGTCGGTGAAACGCCGCGAGTAAAATTAGAACGAGGTAAATCACGGTGCAGTGCAAAGGCGCAGCTGGGCGGGAGAGGAAGGGACACCGGCCGGTCACTGGATCGCCTCGCTCCAAGAACTGTAAGTAGATTATGGGTCACGTTTCCCCCGAGGAAGGTCATGGCGGCTTAGGTCCCGATGGGGAGATTTTGCTTGACCTGATCAGGTGTAACGAGGTGGTTTTACTGAGCCTTGTAAACAGTGCCACCTAGTGCCA
>NW_020871035.1:392907-415407 GCF_003789085.1 Penaeus vannamei
CTCGCGTGCTTCAGTCCGCTCAAGCCCGAATATCTGGCCAAGTTTGAAGACGTGAGTCCCAAGTGGTCCGAGGAGACAGAATGGATCAAGGACGTGGCTCCTGAGGACGACATGATCTACGCTCCTCACGGCATCGACATGATATTCCAAGATTGGGATTTCGCCATGGTGTCTCGAAATCTGAAGAAGGAGGGAAATATGATCGATATGTATCTCAAGTTTCTCACACAGGTGTTTGCTAAGGCTAGTCACAAACTCTTACGTTCGAACCAAGTTACCCTGACCTTTATCCGATCAAATGTTCGGGATCTGGCTAAGGGACCTTTACCATTTAAGGGAAGATTTGACAGGATTGCTACAGGCATTCATGCTGATCTATTGGGCACACCTTTCATTCTACAAGAGTTGGGAAGTCTTCTGCGGACCGATAACATCTATGCCCGCTTGCTGACGCACCATCGCGTGTGGTCTCTGTGTCTAGACTGGCGAAGCGACCAGCAGGCAAGGGAAATGTGCCACAAGAGTCTGAAAAGCAATCGCCCTCCTGACCCCATTATGATGCTTTCAACGCGATGGGCGACTTTCAGGCACTTTTTGCAAGCAGAGCTTCTTCACCACCTTCATGTGCTGGACCGACGACCCCTCGAGACCGAAAATGTTTTACCCTTCCGGAATGTGAGCCACGCATATGACATGGTGATGTCAGACTACACTCGCCAGCTCAATCATATTGTGCCTTTCAGATTCCGGCCTGAGAAGAGAATGATAAGTATGGTGGACTCTCGCCTCCATACGCTGGAATGGCATCGCATCGGGCGCAGTCGAAGGGCTTCAGCTCCCATGCCAGCAAACCCTGCCCCTCCCCCAAGGGTCCTACCTACTTCTTGCCATGACTATGACCCAGCATCTCGCTATGTAGATAATCTGATTACTTTGTCAAGAAATTCTCCAGTTCCATCTATCTGCTCCTACCAAGCACCTGACAGCCGACCTGGCAGCCGACCTGGCAGCCGTGGATGCAGTCGTGAGGGTTCCATGTCCCCTTGTCCTCCTGACTATGTACTCAGAGATGAGCACCAGTCACGATCGCGAGTAAGCACCCGGGCACGTCCACGGAGTCTATATGTGCCTACTCGCTGCAAGAGTCCTCTACTCTCACCGGAATTTGACTTTTGGGAACACCAAAACCTCATAAAGGAGAGACGAAGTACTTCTGCAGCTTACAGTGAAATTCCAGAAGGGATCAGCCGCCGTGTCCAACAAGCACTTCAAGCTGAGTTGAAGCAGGTAACAAGTCGAGCCAAGAGTGCTCCAACTTCTCCCTTGACAGACTGTAAAGCAAAAGTAGTCAGAGAGAAAGCGAGTGCATTTGAGCGAGGTTCAGCCGCACGCTCAACATTTCCAGAACCTCGCAGAAGTGTAGACCCAATTACCCCTAGTACTCCAGTGAAGAAGCTTGTGTCTATGTTTTCAAAAGCATTTGCTGCCAAGGAGAAGGAGGCTGAACTTATCAAACCGCTTAAAAGGAGCAACAGTTTCCATGGTCGACGGCGTTCCTTTGAAAATGACGATCCCAAGAAAGAGGAACGGAAGGATTACACAAATTCACTGAAATTCAACCGTAGCAAGAATGCAGATTCAAAACATCCAGAATTTAACATTGTGCAAGAAATTGGGATGAGCACATTTCCCCGCAGGGCACGACCTCATTCTGTGGCTACAAGCAACTTTTCTTACTTAGAGGGGGGCGTTGCAAGAGAGAGACAGCATGACCCCCTAGATACAAGGAAAGCCGAGAGGAGAGAAGAACCAAAGAAAGTGGCTTCCACGCATGCTAGCTGCAGTCCTCGTCTCAAGAGAGGAGGACATATAAAGAACTTTATTGCAGGGCTGAACACACTGACAGTGAGTCCCGTGATGCCACGTGCCAATACACAACAAAAGAAAAAGGAACTGCGTGAGAGCATCAGTGTTATGAGGGATGAGCTCAAGCTAGTGAATCTTAGACCTGGAAGCCCGAGACTCCCAAGTCCTGTCTCTGGCACGCCGCCCTACGACACTATCGCGACCATGGACTGGCCAGAAAACACCTCCAGCAGGCCAAGTGCATCTGCAGGCGATTCTTCAGATCAGAGCTATTCTCGAAAGAGTATGCCAGACGAACAAAAGGATATGAAAGGCACACTCCCAAGGGAAGCACCGCCAAGCCCATCACCTTCACTCTCCTCAAAACTAGGTAGCCTTAGGAGGGCCTTCAAAAAGATTCCACAGGAACCAGAGTACAGCGCCCCTCCTTTGTACGTCACAAAGTCGCCCACCTTCACACTACAGATGCCAGAGCAAGTCAAAACAGAGCCTCGTGCAATACCTGAGAAATATCAGCATCCGGAAATTTTCAAAATGGAATCTCCTGCAACAGTTGAGACGGCGGCACCAATCATCGTCACAGCTACTAGTCCCAACCCAACGAACCAGAGGATATCTTTCCCCAAAATCTTCACCACTACAAACACAGATGCACTTACATGACCTCCGTATGCAACAAATCAAAAAGTCCTTGAAGGAAAGCGAAACTGCCCCACCAAAGGAGGAAGAGGTGAAGCCTGCAGGTGTAAGTGAAACAATATCAGATGAACCTTTAGCACCTCCTCAAAGTATATCAATTGAATGCAAGGGAACTAATTGCTGCACTGTAGATACTTCTTCACAAAACATACAAGAATGGTAGCCACTGGTGAAAAATGATAGATGAAGAGAGTACAATGTCTCCTGAAGAATTCATGTGTATAACCTCAGTCTCTATGTCATCATCACTAACGGAAGCTGACATGGAGGTGTCAGAACTGTTTTCACATGACGAGTCCTTCTGTCCGATAAAAGAGTCCAAAAGTGACATCATTGGCATTAAAGGTGCAAAATGTATTGAGCAAAATGATGAAGAAGAGGCTCCAGTTACTGAAAAAGAGGATGAAACCACTAATGACGATGAAATGCTCCCTGAATCTGACAAAAAGAATGAATTAGAATACGATGTTAATGATGAAAAAGATGAATCCAAAGAGGAAATTCCTGAGGATTGTGTATCTGAACAAAAGGATGAAACTCCACCAGAATTGCCCAAACAGACATCACCTCAGGTTGATGAACAATGTACCCCTTCAGTATTCAAGATGGTGGAACATTTTGCTCAGCGAATTCAGGCAGAACAGCAGCTGATTGAGCGACCAGTGAGTCCAAAGACTGAAAATGTACTGCGAAGATCGAGATGGAGTCAGATATATGATGATCCTGTGCTAAAGATACGTCAGCCACAATAGAGGATGACAAAAGGTCGTTCAAGACTGTCCCGTTCAAGACTGTCAGAGTAGCGAGCAGCAACCCCCTGAAGACCCAGAAGCATCAAATGATCTTGCGAGTGTACAACGGAAAATATCCGAGATTCAGGAGGGAGTTACCATGAAATCTAGTGACACGAATCTAGAAGACGCCCAGACAGAGGATGGTCCTCTGAACAGGATGCCAATGTAAGGATGACAGCGTGGAGTTTGTAAAGCCCTTTCCAGTGGAGACGTACACACCAAAGCGCTCTTCAAGCCTGCGCACAACACCTGTGAGGGAAATTTCAACCACTCCCGTAAACAAGATGGTGGAACAATTCGCCATGAGAATAAAGGCACAGTCCCTGCCCGCTTCCCCGCGCTCTCCTCGGCCCCTTTCCATTGGCACTCTCATTCAACAGGACTTCCTGCGCCTGTACTCAACGTCTCCCACCATGGATGATAAACCTGAAGACGAAGGGAATTGAACAAACGTCTCATCCCAATGATGAACGTTTTGAGGAAACTATGTTTGAGTTATCAGACGATGAAGAACAAAAGAAATCTGAAGTCCACGTTGATGTTAGTAAAAGCAGTGCTGCAAAACCAGAGCCTGTGAAAAAGGAAAGTGATACGGATGTTGTTGTGAAGATGCGAAAGCCAGAAATCTAGATCAAGAAAGAAAACAAAGAGACATAGAGACTCAAAAAAAACGAACTACGTCATGAGTTCCTTCAAAAGATTCGGGGCCTCACAGAAAGTCCGATTCCACAGGAAAGAATGAAATACGATGCGATCAAAGCCACGCTCTCTGAGGGGAAGAAAGACCTAAATGATGATGACAAAGCATTTTCTGAAGAACTGGCCAGTGTGAAGGCTTTGGCAAGTTCCCCAAACCTGGATGACATGACAGTGGTAAACTATAGGGTTGAAGTTGACACCTTACCCGCCATGGACGAAATGGCAGTTCCTCCTGTCGCGACAGGTGATGGCCCGAGTGCCATTGCTGTCGTGGCTGACAAGGAGTGCAGTGGGACAGACGGAGATGCTCAGGAATTATGTTCGACAGATTATAGCAAAGGCAGCGAGGACACCACACTGCTGACTGGAAGAAATACTCCGCCGCCAGTGTCCTGCGGCTCGAGATTGCCAAAGGAGGGGAGGGGAACGAGCAGCGCAATTCCCCTAATAATTCACTAAAAAAAAAGTCGTTTAATATTGAGACTGACGTGTCGCCCAGAGAGCAAATTCCTCAAATCTAGCATGGGCGGCACTAGACAGACTATCCTTTCGGAATTTCGTGAAGTCAGGCATCAATAATGAAAACACCGCACCAGAAAAACCGGCGACTCCTGTGAAGAGCAGCAGCTATCAGGTAGTGGAACACACTTCCAGCACCGAAGTGTCAGCAGACGAATACAAAGCCAATCCAGGTTCTGTCGAGGAGGCAGTAGAAGCCATCTTTTCTTGACGCCGGAGGATAAGCTGCCAAGAGAAAAGCTAATCCGGAAATTTACTCTTTACGACGACGACACTCCGGATACAGGAGACGAAGGAATCACATCCCAAGCGCCGAAACAAAAGGTATTTGTCAGGAGAAAAAGACTGCAGAGTGTACGTTCGGCCTCTGATATTGGAAACAAGGATTCCTCAAAATCCGGCGGGTCCTCGGTGGCAGAAAAAATCTCCAACTTAGAAAAGAAGCACGAGGAATTAACGAGAGAAACGGTTGAAAACAGACTCGAAAAGAAAACGATCACAGGCTGGGCTGAAGCGAGGCAGTCGCCACAGCATGACATGAAACACATTGATGAAGCCAAAAGAAGCCGGCAGTTAGAAGAGGATCAGGAGACGAAGTCAGAGACCTCTGAGACCTCCGTCGATAGTGCTAGAGACATAAGACGATTCATGTGGGGTTTGAAAAGGAAGAAAAAACATTCCCCTTCGAAAACCAAGAAAGAGGAAGTTAAACCAAATGAAAATCAGGTGTTCACTGCAGAAGACCCGGCAAATAAGGCTCTGCAAGATAAAAACAGCAAGGTTTCGGCGTACAAATTTTTCTTTGACAGGAAAAAGAAGAATGAAGAGGAATCCTACCCGGCAGTTGTGAGCGTCGAAAGCCCAGACTGCGAGGAACCGCTCTCTGACCCGATCCCGCAGCAAAGGGGACACTACGCCGACCATCGTCGCCATGGTCCCAAAACACAAAACCAAAGAACCTGTTCAGGAAGAAGTATCTGTCCACGAAGAATTTGTACTATGTAGAAATAAGACTCCACCTCCAGAGACTCCTCCAAAACCCTTGAGAAAATCTCTCCTTACAGAGAAGAAACCTTTCCTGCAGCGAGGTCTCCTAGAACGCGAACTAAACTCGTCACTGACAGAAAAGAAACCAGTGAAACTCTTCCACCGCATAGAAGAGATCGCGTCCTACACGAGCGTAGAGTCTTTAGAGGATATCCTGTCCAGCGCCACCGATACCTTATCGCCGAATGCCAACTTCTTCGACAACAGCGGGGAGGAATACTTCGAGTGCACGGAGGAGAGCTCGTCGTTACAGGACGAGGCAGAGGTCTTTCTGAACGACACGTACTCCTCCACCGACGAAGTCTCGCACGTGACTCTAGATGGAGTCGAGGTGCGCCGAGGCGGGCTCAAGACCAGTCGGATCGAAGTCGAGTCCCGCCGAAGCCTGCGGTCTCCTGGGGCGATCTGCCGAGAGGATGGACTCCCCTGTGGTCTGGGAGAAGAACAGCCAGCAGGACGAAGATGTTGCTTTCCAGCGCGAAGATGCTGATCAAATGGAGGACAAGACTTATAGAGTCACGCAACTTTAGGCTAAGTACCTGTTAGTTGTCCCATTTTCCTCTAATCCGCGAACAATATTGTATGTAAGAGGATAAGTGGAGGACTAACAGCCTGCGCCATCACTCCTCGGTAGTTATTAAGGAATTCACCCGCATTTCGGTGTTAAGTGCATTATGCTTCGTATTCTTTCATATAGCAGTTGAGGCGATATCACGAACTTATTTCAGCTTTGATCGTCTTTCGAAATGCAGTTTGTTTATAATGAAGCGAGTGATTTGAGGAATTTGGTATATATGTATGCATATAAAGAAGGAATTCAAATAACTAGATATACCAAATCCATTCACATCCAAGCTTCAAGAAAAAAAAAAGAACTTTAGGAAAAAAATCAAATTACTTTTAGTTCATAACTTTTAGTATATGTTTGCTTGTATATAAATCTGTTTTGCTTTTCGTCAAATCGCAGGAATCTGTGAAATATTCATAAGACATCTAGAGAATGACCTGTTGAGAGGCGTCAACCAACATATCGCAACATGAGCATTCACAGCTCACTGATTTTTATCAATTTATATTTCCCTTTTCATTGCGCTTTTGTCCCTTTTTCTTTGGCGTCATAATTTCAAATGCAGTTACTAATTACCGTTTGTTAGCGCTTAAATAAACAAGAAACAATTAGTGAGTTTTTCAAAAATTTGGCCGTTGGCTGATGCTTCCTGACAAATTGATGTTTAACAAATAGTCTCAGGTACACGATAACTCTAGCATTCATATCTCTTCATTTTGCTTTTTTTTTTTAGGTTATGCCTGTGAGTTGCTTCGAAAAATATAAATTCTGTGATAAAATAAATTCAAGTGATCAACACTAGATTTTGTTTTTCATTTCAACGATATATATATTAAACGGAAAGGTTTCGATGTTTCTAAATGTTTAGATTATAGGATTTGGTCGCCTTCCTTTCCCGCCAAAAAGTATGCCTGGATTAATGGGTGGATTTTCGAGTATTTATCAATATTGTTATAAACATTATTCTAACTTCTGTTTAACGGTCATGGCGGAAAAAATACTCATCAACAGTATCTAAATTTGAGAAAAATTCAAAAGCATCGACTCTTGGATACATAGGTATGATAACCATGCACATTTTTTTCCTTTGCTAACCAAAACTGCTTGTGTACCAATAGAATAGACTGCATAGCTTGTTATATATGTGCTGAATCTAAGTGTTATATATTCAATAAATGTGTTTATTTGATTCTATGTGACTTTCAGTATACCTAAAGCTCTCAAGCAACTTAAAAGGGAACTTAGACTGGACGCTAAACATTGGTTTGTGAAAAAGTGTTCGTATTGCCGGTTGTCGGGGTTCTTGACGGTTTAAGTCTTTTATTGAGATACTGGCGAAGTATACAAAGTTTTTGCCCCGAATGAAGTGTCGAAAAATAAGATGAATATGAGCGTATGACGAACATCAACTGCAGGAGCTAAACACAGGGGAACAGTGGTTGTTGCTGAGGAGAATCGATATATTTTAGTTTCTTGGTACTTCGTTTCATTCACTACATTATGCACAGTGTATTGTACTTATTTGCTAAATTTCCTAGTATAGTCTCGCCTGGATAACATTATCCTATAATGTCTTCATTCACTAGGTTTTAAATTCTATGTTGGTACATCCATACACACACATGTATGTGTGTACATTATACACCATAAACTCATAAAAATGTTGCACTGCAATTCTCTTCTGAAAATTTCCTACTCTCACCTTTACAAATCAATTTTTCCACTTAGAATCTAATGAAAAAGCGTGTGTCCCCTCTTCCTGACATTGTGAAAAAAATCATCCTTCTTATTTTGACACCCTACTGAATTACATTTAAAATGTCAAGGCTATGAGCATATAGCTTTATCAAGAAAAAACTTTCCAGACAGAAGATAATCTCAAAATATTCCAAGCTTCTCTTGTACTCAGCAAGATCAATACATTGTGTAAAATACTCTAATCAACATTTCTCAGAAAACAGAAAAACTAATCTTTTAAATTTTGTTAGGTTTTGAATTCATTTGTAGTCCTTACGGACATTTGATGTATTATCGCAATCAGCATCCTGTAAATTGCCATCATGATTTCATGATGGCAATAGTTTGCATTTGCATGAACACAAAGAATGCATAATTGCTCCAATAGTATTTAAACATACATTTATGCCTAAGTTTAGAAGACACAATGTAAATAACAGAAAAATAACAACACTCACGAGAAAAAACTGTGAAGGAATGGACGGAGTGGTCAAACCTCAGCAACGCAAACAGTTCAAAGAGGAAGAGACGAAAACCGTTGGTGCCAGGTTGCCAGACTTTCTGGGTGGTTTAATGTTCATCCCTTGTAATTTAAGGCCAGACTATTCTTTCCTAACCTTACGACATAACGGGCGAAGGTAACAGAAGCGAGTGAAAATTTGAGATGAAGAGCGATATATTATTAAACTATAGAAGATCAAAATTGATTATACTTAATTCGTTTATGAAAGTCTACGATAGCACTGGAGTCTGGGTTTGAAATATGGAATACCAGTGCTAGTCAATAATAAAACGTGCTACCCAAGTGTAGAGTAATACATTAAATAATTACCCCCCCGTTAAGAACTGGAAACAAGTAAGCACCCAATGAGAGTAGTTAAAAGTGACAGTATGTTTCTAAAACAGTAGACTGTAGTTGCAAATCACAGATAATTGTTAATAATAAATACTTTTAAACAAGTGTGCTAAACCTTAGAGGTCATATAGCACTATGGTAAAGTACTCTGGTGAAAGGGGTTTAAAGGAGTTCTTGATTAGAACAAAATGTCTTGGATTAAAGATAAAGGGTGATTCGATCAAATGAAGGATATTTATGCGTCTGGCGAAAGAGAACAGGTTTTAAATGGAAAAGGTGGAGGACAGATGTCCGACAGGTTGGAGGGTCGGAGTAGAGAGGACAAGTAAGGAAAAACGAGGGTTAAGACTTCAATAAAGAGGGGGCAGGATAGTAAGATATGTGGGATTGAGATAGGAAAATTGCATGAGCAAAAGGGTGGGCAGGGGCGTGAACGCGTGAGGGGGGTGTGACTACTCGTAACCAAGGTCTATATTACTTATATAGAGCTCGTAACCGGGCAAAGTATTACAGAGATTTATTTTTCATTTTTTAATTAACGTTGAAAAAAAACTGAAATGATACCAGATGATTTTTACAGAGAGAGAAAAAAAAAAAAAGTTTTAAACATGACGTTACGCATGTCATTGGCACTTTCATGTTTATAGTGTCCATTTTCTCCCCAGGGTTAACGGTTAATGGTTGAAAAATAAATATGCTTGACATCAAAGGTCATATAGCACTATGGTTAATATGTGTAAAGGGCAAAAAGGAAATAGCAGAGTACGGAGGTCGTTAAGGCTCTCACACACTTTAGGATGTGGGCAGAAGGGCATGAAGATTTTACTTTGGTGTGTAGGTCTACATTCATATATATACGCACGCACCCCTTCCTCCAGCAGACATACTTACAGAGAGGACTAACTGCGATCTTGGAAAACCAAAAGGTAGTTATCTGAACATAAGATAGTGTGTGGAACAATCACGGAAATTGAAGATAAAGTGGTACAGAAGTCTTTGAAATGACAATGAAACTCAAAAGCAACGTTCAAAGATATGGAAAAGGCAAAGCAAGTCAGAAAAGAACATGGAAAAGACTAAAGAAGTAAAAACTCGGTTAGCAAGAAATTTTAAGAAAAAAAAAAAAAACATATATATATATATATATATATATATATATATATATATATATATATAAATATATATAAACAGAGCATTGACTTCATCAATACACGACAGATTACGCCAGGGAAACACGCGCGGTCAAGTTCGTCTTGTTTGACCTAATATCAACAAGAAATAAGCATTACAAAAATAAAATAATGGAGATTACGGTAGCTTTTCAAAATTATATGAGGATAAAAACTAGAAACTGTTTATACGAAGACACAGGATTTTGTGAACTATATACAACGATGGAGTTGGTAAGTTTTGCCGAAATTCAAGCCTAACATAAGAAAAGGATGAAATGTAAGATACCGAGAGAACACAAACAGCTTTCAAGACACTGGTCACAAGCAGCATATGAAAGACAGGTTATACTCAGGAAATTAGAAAAACCTGGTAAGACTTCGAGGATTGTTAACAAGTTCAACAAATTAAAGACCTTCATTTATGGTAGGATGAAAACAAGATTAAATGGTTGTCATGTGAAAACATTGCCTATACAAGAGAAAAAATATGGGATCCTAGATAAAACAAGATGATTTTTCATTACCACGAGTATATAACAACACACGGAAAGAGGATCTGCTGAAAGGGTTACACAAACTGAAAAAGGATGCCTTTCATAGTACTTCAAACAATTTTTTTAACCTAAGGCGCCTCAACTTGAACCGATATGGCGGGTCCCTTATTCTGTGTATGGGCCGAAACCTCGCTCGGCCGGTAGTTAAGGCGCCTTACTAAAGACTAAACAAATTTAGTCTTACAACACGAGACAAAAGGAAACTGGGTCGACATGATTATCCATAAGCATGTCAGAGGAATAATAATATTAGACAAGGAAGAATTTATAATGCTCAGAAAAAGAGGAATAGGACGTTAGATTTAAAGTGATTAATAAAATGAATCAATAAGGATGTAAAGAGGTTTATTTTTCAAAGTTGAATTAGTAAAGAATCGAACAATCTTGCAAACACACACACACACACACACACACACACACACACACACACACACATACACACATACACACACACACACACACACACAAAGGACCTATACATTTAAACACGAACGCATACATACAGCTCATGCGCACACAGAAGACATATAACAGTCACATATCGATGTCATAATTCGTTCAAATTTGAAATACGTCAGTTACAGCTAATTGCTTTGGGAAGTTATTTATTCTTACTATACCGTTTACACATTTATTTCGATGAATTTAATTAGTATAAAGATCCTTACACGTATGAGCTCTTCCTCATTGGTTAACGAAGTTGATTTTTTAAATAGTACTATTTATTAGTGAGACCGATTCTTCCACCTCTAAATTATAGGAAATGTTAAGGTATACATGTCCCTGCTGAAAAAAAGGAAATATCTGGCGCCCATTAAGCAGTCACAAGACCATCAACTAAGTCTTAGGGCTCCGATGCACTTGTTTCCAGTAAGAAAACATACAAATCAGCCGAAAGTGATCTAAAATCTATTCTTGTCTGTTGATTCCTGGTATGGGCGTAAGAACCCTGCATCCCCTATGGATTAACAATTTGGGTGCATATGATTAGGCATGCCATATAGTAACGAATCAGATGGATTAATGATAAGGAAGGAGCATTAGCGCATACGCCCACCGTTGTGAGCTGCCAAGTGGGAACCCTGTTCAACCCAACTTCCTCACAGAAGGTTTGATTGGTATGCTTTAGCCCTGGGATTCCCTATCTGGGTGCCATGGGACCAGACTAGAGTTTGGTCTGCGCGGGGAACGCGTTTCCCGCGCAAAAATTATTTGGTCAAATTCTGTCCGCGCCAATGTAGTTCTAAGGTAACTTTCCGCGCACGCTTAGTTCTTTTTAAAATCATCCGCGCATAAAATTCTTTTGACCTTTCCGCATATTTGTTTCATCATCCGTTCGTAGATCCGTCCGCGCAAATATAGACAAAATGATGCTTTCCGCACATGAAAAAAATGCAATATTCCCCGCGCAAGAAAAATATTCCACAGTCTGGCCATGAGATTTCTTTGAGCCCATGGATCAATATGAAATTTAAACTTGATTTGTCTAACCCCGGTAACAACAGCACTCCAGGAGTTTAAAAATACCTTAAAAGTCCAAATCACTATATATACAATCCACTGCATTAAATTTATTTTTTCTTAGCTCAGGGATTCTCTTTTTTTTGGCTGCAACCCCGCCCTTTGCAATAAAGCATTTCTTACAATCACTGTAACACATGGAGGAATAAGAAAGCATTCATACATAACGTGGCTTTTTAATGCACTACCGAGGACCTCCCAGGTCGACCACTTCTGACAAGTATTAGACGCGTTAGGAGGAGGAAGAGGAGGAGGGGTCGCAGGATCACGCGATCCCTATGTGAGTCAAGAATTTGAGAACCACTGATCTAGCCGATTTGATTATTTTAAATCAATTTTCATGCATTTTCCCCTAATGCACTGCAGTACCTGCAATTAATTATCTCGCACATCAATAAACTGGAATCTTTCCATTTATTGTCCTTGTCCTATAGCTATTGATACCATTACACAATTTATAACTAGTAATAACTGAATCTGAAAGAATGACAAACCCAGAGCGTGGCCATGGAGATTATTGAGAGACACGATGAACGTGATCATTTTCAGGGATTAAAGTTATGAGTTGGCAATCTCCTATTGTGATACTATTAAGTCTTCCCCCGGTTTCATCCCGCAGTTACTGGTTAGACATACGGTCAATTAACCAATTGTACCCTATGATCTAATGCAAGTCGCCTAAATTAAACTTCAAGGCATATGATAGAATCCATGTACTGTACACTAGTAGCGACAAGATATGTAACTTGGTACCCCCTGCACTTACTAGTGTCTCCAGATACTCCTCTCGGAAGTTCATGACTCTCGCCGCCAAGCCAACCTGACTCTTATACCAACAGTTTATGCAAAACTCGGGATTACTTTGATGACTTCACTAGAGCCAAGCACCAACTGAGCAGATTTACCTAAGGGGATCCGTAAAGTCCTGAATCATGGTCTGATCCAAAAGAGTGCTGGTTGTATCAAGCCAGTAAGTCTCCGAAGACTGTTAAGATAAATATTATTAATGAAGTCAAGGTCAGTGATTTTGATATAATCCAATGTTATCCCATATTGCCTTTGGATGACTGCTCTACCCAGAATCTATTCTGTGCAAGTGTTCAAAAGCATAAGATCAAGGACACAACCTTGCCGTACTGCTTTATTCACGGGAAAGACGTTTATGTCTCTACCACGGTATTTTCCAGTACCAGTATATAGGTTTGCTTCTAGTCTTCATCTGAATTCCTCAAAAGCCTTATGATCTCCGTGATTTGTAATGTATGAAGTCAATTACCTTCTCACAGCTGAACTCAAAATGACTCTGAGCACAAGAATAAGGTCTGGGATTTGCCAGAAATGAATCTAGATTGCCCCAGTCCATAAGTGCATCAGTATGTAGTCTCTGATGCATTTCTAAAGGATGAAAGAAAGCACCATGCTTAGCAGTCAGAATGGTAGGCACTCAACAGGCTATGGGTTCATCCCATGACTTCATCAGTTTAGCAGGGATGCCACAAATACATTCATGATTTCAGATTCGGTAAGAGGTTCAATGTTGAGGGGATTAGGCATTGGGATCACACAATCACCTATGTCCATGCTAACCATTGGCAGCTCAGCCTTGTAATGCTGTAAATACATAGCCCAACACTCTTGCACATTAAGATGAGATGATCTAGCCATCTCCTGAGTGACTGCAGATAGCATAGGGCTTAGCAGGACAAATGTAAACTCATTAATTCTGTCATGATGGGGCCAGAATTTTCTGTGATATAATGATTACACAACATTATAGCTTTTATGGTTAGGTGTTTGCTGCATACATCGGCCCACCCACTTGCTCACTAGAGCAAGTTATGATGTGTACACGTCATGCATCATTATGTCATGACGACTATAGGCATGCCTGTCGCCAAGGGGTTATGAGATAGCCTTATAACCTCCTTGGCAAGATTTTAGATATATTGTTCATAGTCCATCCTCAACAGTGTTTGATTCCTACATACCAGGGAACAGTGCAACTTCTAGCCTCCAGCTAGTCAAACCATGCAACATGCATCTATGACCACTAAGTCTCCTGGGAGATAGTTCTGTGACCAACAATGAACTTGTGTGCTTCATTAAACAGGTCACATATGAAGGTGTAAATTAATGTTACAAGGTCCATCAGCTTGCCAAGCACTGTTAAGGGATTAGAAATACCAAACTACAAGCACATTTTTCCTCTCTCAATCTGTTCAAGTAAAATACCCTTTTTGTAAAGATTCATACCTAGACACTGAGGTAGTCAGTGGACAGCAGATTTTAAGTGGGTAGCAAAGACCATTCTATGATCAGTTCCCTTGGGAAAACCCTGCATTTCTGGAGGGTCCTCTAATGAGTACTAACAAGAATATGGCCAATTTCCATGCCTACACTGCCTGCATAATCATGCCATGTTACAACTCCTGGCAATTGATACCTGTTCTTACCACTGGTGCCAGTATCCGAGTCTTGGGTGTTGGCAGACATCTTGTAGCTAGTACAATTTAAGCAGGATTCCTGATTTACACAAATATCTCATTGAATGTAGCTTTCTATCATAAAAGTGATTTTAATATACCTCTCTGAATCAATTTACATACTCTTAGCATTACATGGCAATAAGATACATGAAGCTAAATTGAGTGCTTCCATGCCATTATATATTTTCATCTGCTGGAGTTACTGTTTATACTAAATGCTGAAGTTTGTTAGATGGCTATGGCTACTTCCCGGAGGGGATGTCTATTGCTAGAACCTAACCAATAAAGGGGGAAACTATCCTCACCAATTGTGCTTCTGTCACTTCTCAGCTTTGAGAGGGTAGCGATCTCCACCCTCAGTAACAATGGCAGTCAATCATGCTGATGCACAGTATGGATATTTCATGCCCCTACCCAAATGGCCTGGTAGATAACCTGGTACCTACCAAGCCAATTGCACAATCAGCTGAAGGTTTTAGGACACTAAACTGTTTTTCTTTTTTTGAACTGGCTTCCAGACTTATAATAACTACTTTAATAAAATAAGCTATTAAAATATAACTAATAAAACAAATCATAATACTACCATAAAATATCAAACACTCTTTCCTAAATTTGGTTTTGACAGTCTTTAAATAGTTTTAAATAGTTACAAAGACAATTCTCAAAAAAGAAAGAAAGAAAGAAAGAAAAATGTTGATAGCTGATGGTCAAATACTAATGATATACAGTCTCAAAGGAGTACATACTTCACTGATACAACAATCTAGAAACCGTGTTACTCTGTAGTGAAAATGTACTTTTATATCTGGCCACAAGTAGATATTCATTCCAGATCCTTTGCATAACACTGAAAGCATCAATAACCAAGTCTGTTGTACGTGAAATTTGTTATTTACAAACATAATGCAATAATGATTCTGAAAGTACTAAAAAGCATAACCTATAAGTTAATTTTGAAAATTAATAATAAAATGAAGTGAATACTATAGATGCTTCTACTACTAGTAACAATGAAAATGATTATGAAAATCATGATAACAATATTTTTTATAATAAGAAGAAAAATAACAATAATGATATCAAGAAAATTATAAATAGATAATAAAAAAACAATAACAACCATAATAATAATAATAATAATAATAATAATAATAATAATAGCAATAAAAGCAGAAGTATGAGTAACAACAGTAATAATAATAATAATAATAATAATAACAATAATAATAATAATAGCAATAAAAGCAGCAGTATGAGTAACAACAACAGTAATAATAATAAAAGTAATAATAATAATAAAGTAATAATTATTAAAATAAACAATATCAATAATAAAAAATATATATTATTATAATAACAATAGTGGTAATAATGAAAAGAATAAAAAACAGCAGTAATAATAAATAACAATAACAATAATAATAATAACAATCCCTATTATCATCATCATCACCATAATAAAACAATAATAGCAGTGATGATAATGATAGTTATAATTTATTTATTTATTTAAAAATTTCAGCAGCCAATCGAAGATCATTAGTGGCATATTCAAAATATAGTGACAGGGTGAGCCTTGGGGGTGAAGCCTCCAGATAAAGAAAGCTCGTACAGGTGAAAATGAGTTAACGATTAGGACAAAATATGTTAGATGTCAAAGGTTGTACAGTCTGCAGTTTAGTATGGTATGAAGAGGGTAAAGAGAGAAGAACAAATGGAATATGATGATTGTTTGGCTGTTCAGGATGGACACAAAGCCAGCCTTTCATCCTTTCAGCATGGCTCTCACACTTTAGGATGTGGAAAGAAGAAGGGCATGAAGAAGAGAAGGAAAAGACCATGCAAAATTTGTTGAGACAAGGGCTGAGGTCCAAGGTAGGGGTAATACCCTACACTGGGCCTCAGTCTCCATCTCCTATGCCTCCCCACAATAACAAGAAAAAGATTAGGGGTATAGTAACAATAAGAATCATAACGATATTAATAATAGCAATAATAATAATTATTATTATCATAGTAATAATAATAATAATCATTGTTATTATCATCATCATTACTTTTATTAATGCTCTTACAATTATCATCATTATCATAATCACAATTATCATAAGTACAATTCATAATTAGAATAATAAATATACCAAGAAATAATGATGATGATAATAGTAATAATTATAATAATAATAACAATAATAATAATATCAAAATAATATGAATACTCATAATAATAATAACAATAATAACAATAATAATAATAAATAGTAATAACATAACAGATATACCAATGGTAGGTTTTACAGTAACAAAAACTTACCAACATATTAAGTTGTACTCTGTAATACATATGAGTATTAGCAAAAAAAAAAAAAAAAAAAAACGTGCTTTACAGTAGTGTATAATATTTTGCTTGGACCTGTAATTAACAATTTTTTGAATACAGAAAGAAATGAAAATCTATAACATATATAAGATTTTTGCTCTTCTTGACACCACGGCAAGTAATAAATCTAAGCTTTTCTTTGGATCTATTGTGATTTCATCTAAGAAATACCATTGTTTGTCTGAGCTAGAACTTCTGGGTGAAATGGTTAGTGAAGAAATGTTCAAGTATGAGTTTTGTACCTGTTAAACCATTAATCCTTTTTTTACATAATTAATTAAGGTCACTGATAAACGTGTTGCCATTCTAAGAAGCAGGATTTAGCGTAAAGCCTGTTTTTGAATATATAACTATTGGGACTAAATCTCTTTTAACTACATACCTGAAATCTTACAATCAAACCAGCATCTACATGAAATTTGCAAAAATGAAAATTCAGTATTTTCAAATGGTTCAGTTAATTCCCAATTCAAGAAAATAACTAATTAAAAATGGAAATATATATGCAGATACATGTTTTCTTAATAAGGTAGACAATTGTTATGACTCCTTTTCACAACAATTTGCTAATCTTATAACTTCAACAAGCTTTAGCTGATGCCATGCAGTATCATAAATTACAATATTTTACATATGTACACCTTTTAAGGATAATAAAACAGTAAATAGCACGAAATGGTTGAATATTGTACTTGTATGTACGGAGGACAACATGACTCGACAACACTGATGTACAACGGAGTCTATCTCAACCTTCCTTATTCTCTTAACTCACTTTTTAAGCCAAATGACCCACACTATGATGTATTTGTTCTTCATAACAGCCATTCTCCAGTCATCTTCACTGCTTGTAATTTCAAGGAAGCTGCAGCTATAATCATCAACTACTAATACCTGATGGCACTGTTTGATAACCTTATTGCTGCTTTAGATCCCTTGTTACAGTTGGCAGTTTCAATGCATAACTCCTAATCTCCTATGGTTCTTTGAGATGTTCATTATCAACACTAAGATGCCATAGTCTTTGAGACAACGAGAAGTTAATGCTAACTGTGAAGATCACGTGACATCATCAGGTAGAGTGGCAGGCTGGATAAAAAATGTCCAAAAAGAAGAATAAAAAAATTGTGATGATCTAGTAAAAACCTCCACTGCCGACTTTAAAAAATGGCAGATTAGGAAGCCATCCTCCGCCACTAATGCCACACTCATGGTAGTGTTTTACATAGTTATTCACTTCTTCTTTTGTTTCTCTTTATCCTCTGTTTGGTAATGGTCCTCGGCAAAACATACATCATAGTAACAGCCCATGACATGACATGTTTTGACTTGATCAGTCATGTGCCGGCTGAAATTGTCCAGACTATTAAGCTTCAACCCTGTAAACTTTCATAAAATCCTGAAGAAAACTAGAGTAGTTCATGTGTCTTAGCTCAGCAACCAACCCTAACTCGACACTCAGGTCTAGGATGAGTCTCCATGAGCAGGAATGAGCTAAAGACTTTGGCCCCAATTCTTAAACATTACTCAGGTAAAGATTAGTAGTACATTGGTACATGCTTATGCTTAAGCTAAAACCACAGAAACTCAAAGTCTATATTTGGCAATGCAAATATTCTCCAACTTGACTTTGTTGTTTCTGTTACTAACACTCAAGTGACGTTTAAAAATTTAGGCCTTTGAACTTGGATAATAAGCGCATGGGGGGAAGAAGGCCGTGAACTTTTCTTTCTTTTTTAAAATTCACAAATCTCCTAACCATAAACACTTCAAACGTGCCAAAAAAATCGGAAAAAATCCTGCCTACCTTCCTTCGTTTACTGATACGGGTATACCACAAGCCTAATGCAGAGGTCTTGTGGTAATGTCTGGAGTAATATTAAAATCATTATTGTAGTCTAGAACATATACTACATTAAACAGACAAATAGTCATTATATTGCCACATGGAACATACACTTCAGCGCCGAGAACTTGTGACGTAAAGTACAGTGAACTCTTTAACTAGAAAGCGAGGGTGTATACAAGATAGTCGGCACATTAGAACATCATTAACTGACAACTAAAACATTTTGGCACACTTAATACATAGCCTTTACATCTATATTAGGATTGTCTACAGATAAGGGAATATATTACACATGAATGTATTACCCTTACACATCTAACATATTATATGGTCTTTCATCATCATTTCACTCAATAAATTAAGCTGCAAAATTCTTGATTTTTGTCTACAATTGTGTCTCATCTGAAGACAATAGAGCTGATTTAAGAGGTCCATAAAATCTGTCGCCTGACATAACTTTATTTACCCTCGTGCTTATGATTACCAATCACACGTGTGAGCAGCCTATCATCATGTGAAGTGCTGATGGCGCGGATGACCAACAACTGAAAACCTATAAAAAAACGCATCAAAATCACGAAACCCATTCCTGGCACCGGCTGAGCCCATGGTACCGAAGCCACTCAAGGTTTCGTCTAAAACAAGTCAGAGAGAAGTCAAATAGAGGATTTTGTAGGCATATTATATATCTATAAGAAGAATTCTGTATACCTTATGATCTTCTGATCATAACTTCTTTTCCATTCCAGTCCATGTTGATACATAATGGATATGGAAACAAAGTGACCTTACCATGACCTTATCATATGAAAAGTACCGGTATATGACTTCCTCTTAGACATATTTAAAAAATAATCACCCAGACTGATATATGTGGAAGGGCCATAGCATGCATAAAATGCAGAGGGCATGAAATGATCCTTCCCTTTTATCAAAGTCAATTTCTCAAAGTGGTTATTTGCCTTCATTTTCAGAAAATGTATTACACTTTCCCTTGGCCTTTGGAAATCACTGAAGAAGTAAAAGGCCTTAATTAGAGAATACCTTTCTGAATATCCTCAAACTAAGGATCCTGATTTATGTTTCCAGTCACACATACAAAATATTTGTAAGTTACTGAGGATTCTGAAAACTAAATCTAAAATCATTTACACCTGAACTGAAAGAGATCTTAACTGTGTGGTTCTGCTTTTTACCAAAGCTTGAAGCTACTTCATTTTCATAGTTTAACTGTGTATACATGTGAACATATATATGCAAATATAAATATATATATATATATATATATATATATATATATATATATATATATATATATATATATATATATATATATATATATATATATATATATATATATATATATATATATATATATATATATATATATATATATATATATATATATATATATATAATATATATATATATATATTATATATATATATATATATATATATATGTATATATGTATATGTATATGTATATATGTATATATATATATATATGTATATATATATATATATATATATATATATATATATATATATATATATATATTATATATATATATATATATATATATATATATATATATATATATATATATATATATATATATATATATATATATATATACATATATATATGCACTAATATACATTTGTATGTGCATGCTTATACATGTATGCATATCAATGTGTATATGAATATAAATATATACATAAATATACATACATAATATATATGTATATAATATATATATTATATATATATATATATATATATATATATATATATATATATATATATATATATATATATATATATATATATATATATATATATATATATATATATATATATATATATATATATATATATATATATATATATATATATATATATATATATATATATATATATATATATATATATATATATATAATATATATATATATATATACATATATATATATATATATATATATATATATATATATATATATATATATAATATATAGTATATATATATATATATATATATATACATATATTCATACATACACACACTGTAAATATATTGCTTTAGGGACTATGATTGGTCCTTATTATGGCATTCTTAGAAGACTGTGACACAGATTCTGAAATAGCCCTTGAAGGTTATCTGTTGCCTGATACCCTATGCTCAATATTTGTTACTAGAGAGGTTTTACAAAGTTCAATAAAAAGTGATTATGTATTTGAAGCAGTCTATTTATGTAATATGATTGCTACAACATCTACAGGTACTATGGTTGGTGGCTATAGGGCAAGTTGAAAAGTCAGGAACAACTAGAATTTAATAGCCATTTGATTAGCAGTAAGGGTCACCAAGTAGTGTTTTTTCTATCAAGAAAACCCGAGTTCTACTTCAGAACACAAAGAACAATCTTCCTTATTCTATAAGAAAAGCTTTTGGACCCACACTTTGGTACTGATGTCAGCTGTAGATAACATCTAGTTGGTCACCCGCGATTGTAGTTAGAAATATCAGATAAAGGATTGGGGATATCAGACTTTTTTACGGCATTGTTTTGGGTTCGCAAAAGAAGTATTTACTAACCCTTACATTCTTTACCATGTGAAAATCTGACACTTAAACACTCTTATGCCCCAATCTCCTTTAGATGCCACCTAACTTGGTGAAATCTAAGTTATGTGAGCTTTTAAATGTTGTAACATTTATCATCCAATACGAGTTAGAAAAATGTATTTGGTCAGTGTCTGAAGAAGCTCACTGGAATAGAATTTGGTAGGAATAAAATCCTATCATCATCCTGATAATCATATGTAGATAGATATTTACCTGATAGTCAGTGTGCATCTCAAGAGCACAAAAATGTAAAGTTATATTGCTGTTATTGAAAATACTGAGAAAGTAACTTGTATCCCTCAAAACATACTGACCATTCGTACCTCCACAAACTTCACTTTTAATACTTGTAAAAACTAATGCATGATGACATTAAGTTTTTACTGAAAACCTATAACAAAACTATTATTTGATGATTTAAGTCTGGCAAAGAGTTTCAGCAAGGTAATTCCCATCTAAATTTGATCAGGCATGTCATATACATGAGAAAGAGGAAAACATGCCTTTCGGAGACAATGGATACATGAGCTACCTTGCCGTTCGTCCTTGCAACTATTCAGTGATACGTACAGTTCGTCCCAAATCGTTGCATTGTTAGTTAAGTTGCTTGGTATTTGTGGTTGTCTTTTATCTCCCTGTTCTGTTTATGTTTTTGATCTCCCTTGAACTTTGTGCAAAATCTTGCATCCTATGTAGCAAAAATTAAGAAAATTGAAGCCGTCATGAAATTTCATTATCTGACTATCTGCACTAAGCATTTTTATAGATCTACTTTAATAATGCTGAATCTATAAAACAATTTTTTTCTTAATGAATCCTAAAAACCTGCATATCTATTCTGCCTTCTAAAGATTTCCTCAACCATATGAATTTGGTAATGGAAGATAATTAAGTTGCCTCACACATCTGGATGACTCTGGGAAGATCTACATTCAGGAAAATTTGGCACATCTATCTTCATGCTACCTAGTGTCTACAGCATCAGTAATCATCCATTATAAGAGATGAGGTTTTAAGTCATCTACTCTTTTGATGGTATGTTATTGTCAACACCCTGTAGCAACCTGTGGTAAGATGTCCAACTGCTTCCACAGAGACAAATATAACAAAAATAA
>NW_020871035.1:420407-422907 GCF_003789085.1 Penaeus vannamei
TTCGTTATCACTATTGTACTATTTATATACTATTATTATACTATGATTTATACATAATTACATTACATGATATTTTAATGACTATTATATCATCAGGATATTGTTTCAATATGATTAATCGGTATAAATCTTATTATGTTATATATTTGGTAACTGTTCATTAAAATATAATTATACTTTATCCTATAATATATTCTGTATAGATATGTTTTCATATACTTGGGTTTCATGTATTATAATATAATTTTGTATGGATTCTGCCTCTGTTGGGATGTGAGGTCTTATATGGTATCCTCGGATTATTATATTATATATGGGCTGTTATGTATCATTTATATTATAGGTTTTATTATAAACTATATATCTGTATAGGTGGTGTATATTATACTACACATTACATTACATAACTCAGCAGCACACACACTACACACACACACAACAACACATACTACATTGTCGTTATTGATCTTTTATATATTGTTGTTTGTTGTAACTTCTGAATAATATAAAATCTGTTATGTGATATATCTTATATTGGAACTAATTTATGTTGATACTAAATGTTATTAGTACTTCTATCTTATATATATTCTATATATATATATTACATTAATAATATACATAACAATACAGTACGTGATTATTGATGTGGTATATTACATATTTATTATATATGAATAACATATAATATATATATACATATAATAGTATATGATATTAGTGTTAGATACGATTAGGTAGCAGTCATACATTGCTATTAATTACTATATAATATAACCTTATAGTATAAAATATGATAGTATAGACTAAAACAATATATTAAATATTATTAATACACCAAATGATATTATTTATTATATATCAAATAATACACCCTATATTACAAATGTACATATAACCTATATTATATAAATATAAATATTATTTACTATAGTATATATTATTATATATTAGATATATTAGTATATAATAATAATGATACAATAAAATTGATCGAATACATATAACAGGTATATATATAACTCAGACTTAATGATTGTATTATAGATACTCTGTATATTATAATAATCATTTATTATTGATAAATTGATAAACCTACTTACATGGCCATACTTTGATTAGGATTACTGCATATGTTAAAAGATTTTTTCTGAATACTTAATATAGTAATTATATTATATATATTCCTCAAGATGTGGTAGAAAAGGTGTATTATATAGTATTATATATATTATATATATATAATATAAAATAGAATAATGATTATTGATATTAGTATATCCAAGTCACTTACTAATGGTATGACTAAGTTGAGTATATATTTACGATATATTAATGTATAATATATATATTAATAGAATATGAAAATGATATTATAGTGATTCCACATATATATATCTATATACATAATGAGTGATGTAAAACGTTATGATATATATTATAATATATATAATATTTATTATATGTTATATAATAATAAATATTACATATTAATCATTTTATTATATTCCTATATTTATATTATATTATTTATATTTCATGATGACGATTAGTATATTTATATAAATTATATTTAAATATATGCTCATAATATATATAAGTAAGTAAATGTGTATATATAATATTATATAATATATATATATATATCATTATATCTATATATATACATATATATATTATGACATAAACATATACTATTTATCCTGTATATGATATATATATAATAAAAATATTCCTATATATAATATATTTATTTTCTCTATATATTATTTGATTAGCTACTCATACAAGTAACTATAATATATTAGACATATATTAACCTATATATTATATATATATATATATATAACAATATATATTTATATATATATTATATATCTCGTTGAGTTTTCACTATATAATATATATATATGTCAAAGCTATTACTTTGCTTAGCGTATATTTAAAAAACTTAGTTGGTACAATGGGAATTACTATTGTTTTATTATTTTAGGTATTATATACTGTTTCATTCCTGAAAGGATATATATCATATTATCTATAATATAGTGAAGTATATATATATTAGTATAATATTATTTGTAGTTTATAATAAGTATAGTTTGAGATAAAATATACTATAGGCACTATATATAATTATATATTATTTTTTTATTTAGTTATATAAAACTTAATATATGGTTTATCATATAGCAATATTATATTTGAATTTAAATAACGTTACCTACAATTTGTATTGTGCTAGTATATTTATAAAATACCATATAATATATTATATATTATATATTATATATATATATATATACATACATATATGTTATATTATTTTGCCCCTGAATGATACTATACTGATAACTATATATTTATCAATAGTATTTATCTTTATGTTAGTGAGTAATTATTATTTTTATTATTTTATTATATTTAATATATACATTAAACAAACACTCACACACTTCACAATTCTAGTATTTATAATTTCCTATATTATTTATATATT
>NW_020871035.1:427907-430407 GCF_003789085.1 Penaeus vannamei
CCCGTTTACCCTCCTCTTGGAATTTTGGAATGATTTATTTATATTTTCTATTGATATCAATATCATTAACATTATAATAATCATAATGTCAATAATGATAATAATAATAATAACACAAATATCAATAGCATTAGAAAAAACATTTTCTTGATAACTTAAGGAAAGGGGAAGGGGAGTTCAGGTTGTGCTACTAATTGGCTCCTTGGTGGCTGAGCGCTTGTGAAGCCATCTATGTGCAGACAAAATTCACAAAACATCACAGTTGACAGTACAAATACCCGGCAGCAATGGGTTAAAGATGATGATTTTTGAGCCTATATATTCTCCTAGAGAGGGAGCAGTGATATATCCTAGACCACAAACTGTTTAGAACGAGTACAACTTCATATAACTCAACTACATAAAAAGTAAAAATCATATAGTTTAACGCAATGAGTTTTCACAAACTTAAAATACATTCCAGTTCTGGATCATCTCTCTTATTGATCTTACAGAGTAGGGAATATAATCAGTAATGACTTTTTGCTTGAAGCTTCAGTTTTCTAAAATGCACACATGCATCAACACGAACACACACACACACTGGGGAAAAAAAAAAAAAAAAAAAAATAGATAGCACTCTAAGGAGACTTCTACCAGTAAATGTAATATATATATATGCTTTCTTCATTATGAGAAATACTGTTCCCTAAGCCTATTATTTTTCATTGCTTCAAGCTTTACACATTCCTAATTCTAGTCACACAAAATATTCTTCAGTTATGATATAAGAACCCCTTTTTCTTCTTTCCAGATTACTTGGGACATTCTTGAAGAACAAAACAAAAGGATGTACTAAAAATATACTGAACTTCTTCAAAGGAGTCATATATAACAATAACCTTGTAAAAATCACATGCAATTACTGTGATTTTCACATTTTCATGAAGGGCTGAAATTAATGAATTGAACTGCCATCTTGAAATCTTTTCAATGCTGGATAACAAATTTTTTTTAAGCAGTAAAATGGGCAACAGTTCATAAAGCAAAAATAAAAAATATGATAATAACTTTCAGGGGGGAATAGTGCAAATCTTATTTGTTAAACAAAAAGTATAATAAAACAAACATTAAATACCATAAGAATCAAATTGCCTAACATATGCCTCCATGAGACCAAATGAGAATTACACAAACATTATATGTAATTCTATCTCAAGGTTCTCATTGCAGTTCTTAGCAGAGAGCATGAGCAGTCTCTCATATAAGGAGATCATGTGCATCCTTTTGCTTGTACACATGATTGATGCAGTCACTAGTGGCATGGTGTAGACACAAACTCAAGCTGTTTGTATAGCAGTGCAATATTTGCTTAATCACTATTTGCTATCCTTCAATTATTCTTTTATCTGTACATTAAAAGAGATAAAAGGAAATAATAATCTTTTGTCACACTATATGGAGAGAGAGAGAGAGAGAGAGAGAGGAAAAAAAAAAAAAAAAAAAAAAAAAAAAATTGTCTCACAGTATTCAGATGCCATTTGAATGGAGTGTAATGCAGTCTTAAGTTGAGTATTACAGATGGCAATGAACCTAATTCATGAGTTTGAGTCAAATCATGACAGTTACTTGGCCATGTTCTTGATATGAGCATATATTGCTGCCTGGAATGATTCTCGTCTAGTAGTTTCATGCCAGAAACCAATGAATATGTGGGATTGCATACAGAATATCATCAGATGCAGGTTCACATACATAAAGTTAGCCACACACAGAACTATCAATAAATAGTTAGTTTGGCTCAAGTTCAGAAGTTGAGAACGGAGTCTGTCAATCAAAATAATTCCTGGAAATTTTTGTCATATATCCTGACCTTAGTAATATAGGTAATGGAAGTAAAACACTGGTTTGAGTTCCTAGCCAGGTAAAGCTAAGAACTAAAGCACAAAGCACAGCTTGCTTATGCTGCTTCCATGGCCAAACACCTACCTCACCATTTACACTCATTGAAAATCTACAGATCATGAATGAAGCACATGGAGATTCTGATGACTGCTCCCTTTTTCTAAATTCCAAGCCAAAGACAGGTTAGCAGTGATGTGATTTCCTGAGAGAAAATTCATAAATTGGGTACATAGAAAACAAATACTGGAGGAGGGAGGACACAGCTTTTTTTTGTAAATATGATTTTCAGTCTAGATGTCTGAAAGTCAACCAATCATACAACAACAAAAAAGAATAACAATTCAAACCTTCCTTCTCTTAAAAAAAAGTATGCCTAAATGCTTCAAACACTCAGCAATCTGAAAATCTTTCCATCTGTTTTCTAAAACCAAAAGGCCTTTTTGTCTTTCCAATCTCCTCTGACCTCCCAATCAGCCTACTGGTGCCTCACTGTAGGCAAATTTGAAGCCATAGCAACACCAATCCTGGAAGTGTTGCAATCTCCAGTTGTATAACATTCAAATTCTTCAATATAGAATTTTGTTGGTTTTGAGAATCATCATGTAATGATAATAAT
>NW_020871035.1:437907-447907 GCF_003789085.1 Penaeus vannamei
CTACAAGAAATATCTATCAACAGGTGGGGAAGCATAAAATTACAGATATTTCTGTTGGTGTACTCAGAAGTGTATATGTTCTGGAAGTTGTTTTTTGCTATATCAGGATATAGGCCTATATAAGGTAATACAAATAACTTCATGTATTTCTACAAGTGTATAATATGGTGATGATATCAGTATCATGAAAGGAAAAAGTTATGAAGGCTTCAAGCCAGTCAAACAAATGCAGTTCAGTGACCTGCTGCATGGCCAAGTGATACAAAACAATAAAGCAAAAGAAAGGATCTTGTATCAAGTTGAGTTATACATGAAAAGTGACAAATTATACACAACCAGAGATAGAACACGAAAGACACAAGGTAGCATAATCCGGCCCTCCCACCTGTTAAGGGCCATCCTTGGTGGGAGTGTTGGGGGGCGGTGGTTTGCGTGGTGTGCCAGGCGCCCCCTGTGGCATGCATAACCACACGCGTGAATGAGGCAAATGTTAGGCTCTAAGCTAAGTTGTAGGCTAAAAGCGCTTAGTCAAATTTTGCTCTTAAAAATAAAAATTCACCGTAATCCTTACATATCCTGAAACTGCCATCTATCTTAAACATGAAATTTTCATGATTCAAAAGAGAAACATCATTTCCAATAACATTTTACATGCAGGCAGTTCCTTGATGTCTAAAGATTAATCTAATACATTTTGTATGTGAAGACACTATGCTATGAAACCATGCAAGAGACTGCTTTATAAAAGTGTAAATATACCTCTAATTAATCTACGTAAAATATCTTCATATGAAGTATACATGAGCAAGCCTAACCACAACTGCTAGATAAAATGTACTCATTGCTGGACTGAAATGTGAAAGCAGACCAGTTTCACAAAACAGAATAGGGCAATGGTTTACTATGTAAAAAATGGACTAGTAAAAGCTTTTAAATCAATGGCTATTCATAATATAAGACAAGGATTATCATTTGACAGATAAATTTACATTCAAAGGTAACACAATCTAAAACCATATTCGTTTCATATGCATATCAAATACTGCAGCTATCACTTATTATAACTGCTTATACCATGGATGCATTTGTTAGATCAAAGTATATAAAAAATCCATATATATTTATTCATAGAAAGATTATAGAGGTAACAAATAAAGCCATACTTGTCAATATGTCTCTCTTTATAAGGAATGCCCATCTAGTTTTGACAAATGCAACAGAAATAAAGAAAAACCCTTTCCTCAATACCACTTATTGGAAATTATAGCTCACCAATTAAACTGTTAGGGCTTCCCTAAGGCTCAATTGCATCCTCTAATTAAATAATCGAACAAGGCAGGCAAAGAAACAAGCAAAGCTTTAATGCTATGCTACAGACTGAATGAATTAATGCATATTATCAAAAAAAGTTTAAAGCATTAACTTAGCTTTCAAGATCAAATTTTGTCAAAGCTGCATAATTTAATGATGATACTCCCGGGCATAAACAGCATGGAAAAGGTAACATTTCTGAAGAATATAGCCATCCCAATTCCAAAGACTAGTTTGCTTCAGCAACAATTCAGCAAGAGGATTTATCAAGTAAAAAATAAATAAAGAAAAAAAGAAAAAAGAAAAAAAGGAAAGAAAGAAAAAATAAAGCTTTGTTACATGGGCACTAAGTGACCTACCTCTGGCACAGAGTGGTACACAGCCAGCAGTTGTTCTGTACTTTTGGGAGTTCGTGGAGATGAGTCTGAAGTGCCCGTGGTGGTAGTGGCCTCTGAGGTTAGGGAATAATTGGGTCTCATATAAAGATAATGATGGACACGGCCCTCACGAAGGTCCCCAGAACTTGATGCTGTAGAAGCCTGAGATGGGCGCCTGGAGCCTCCTGTTAAATGAAGGGTCATGTCCAGATTAGAAAGTGTCATGAGGGGCAGCACAAATAGAAAAAGTGAGCAAAAAATAAATTAAAAATAAATAATAATCTGCAGCTGAGGCCAACCTGAAGATGTACCAGATGTCCTGAATCTGTGGGAAATCAACGTGTTAATTTGATCGCTAGCAGGTGAAGGGTAAACCTAAAATGACTATAGACTCGAAACATGGCTATCCACCATTTTCTATTTCTATGAGGTCTACTTCTCTTAAGTAGACACTGTATGACAAAGGTAATCTAATCTACATAAATCTTACTTCATATGTTCAGAAAAAAGAAAAAGCTGAATGTCTAGTAAAGGAAAAGGAGATACACATCATAAAAACTCTAAAAATTTACAGTTTATATCTCATCTCTAAAAGCTTTTTAGATAATACACTTGCTGATTGCCCTTAAAAGCCTTGTATAAGTTCATAACAAAAAAATAAAAAAACAAAAAATGAAAAGAAAAGAGAAACAAAAATCTAGACTACTTTATGCCTCGTTGCAATATCATAAGAATAATTTCATTGTGACTATGACTAGAGCAAAACAAAAAACAAAAAATCAAGCAATAAAATGTTCTACACCATCTACTTAGTCACAAAGTGCAAAGGGGTTCTGGGATCAACTAGGGGATACCGTAGGTTGTAAGGAAGACAGAGGAAGTTGGTTTTAACCTGAGTTAGCTAGAGGTCTGCAATAGACAATCCAATCCATTCAACAACTGATCACTGCAAATTTTTTTTCTAGCCTTAAATAACAAAACCCAAGTAGTATATCTTTCACACAACATAGCCACTACCCATATTAAAATGGCAGCAGTAATTAGCAAAAAGACCCTAAAAAAAAAAAAAATCAGACCAAACTGTTCCGACATTTTGGTCTGGTAACATTTCCAGTGATATTGGTAATGGAGTGGACATCCACTGGCTTTAAATGAAAGGAATAGGTAGCAGGTCAATGGGGTATCTAGTGCAGACCTCTAGAATGTACGGAGGCAGGATCCCTAATGCACACGTAGTATCCAATCGGTTCTCCACGGCCCTCCCCTGCGACCAGACGGAGCGATGCTTGTGAAGACCTCCTGGTGCCTGTGGGAGAACATTGTGAGGTCAGGGAAAAAAATAATAAATAAACAAATAAAAAAAAAAGTGAAATTAATATGAAGACAGAAAACTGATGAAATAATAAGTATACGGAAAACAGAATTCATAATTACGAAGTAAAAAATTCTATATATCTGGGACAGGGTGAAAGAGAATGAGAGTTGAGGGAGGGGAGGAGGGAAGGGGAAGGAAGGGAGGAAAGCAAAGAAGGAGGGAAGGGAGGAGGGATCGAGGGGGAGGAATCGAGGGGGGAGGGAGGAGGAGAGAGAGGAGAGAGAGAGAGAGAGAGAGAGAGAGAGAGAGAGAGAGAGAGAGAGAGAGAGAGAGAGAGAGAGAGAGAGAGAGAGAGAGAGAGAGAGAGAGAGAGAGAGAGAGAGAGAGAGAGAGAGAGAGAGAGACCAATAGAAGCAGAAAAGCTTAATTATCGAAAGAGAAGGCAGTGAGAATCTAAAAATAAAATTTTAAAATTCAAATGGACAATAAAGACAGAATAACAAACACATACACATAAGATAAGTAAACAAGAATCACGAAAGTAATAAAATAGATGTTATTGAGTGTTTTATACATGATATGAAACAATGCATAAATGCCATTCAAAACAAACAAATAAGCTGTACAAAACAAGTGAAATGAATAGGAGAATATAATTCCAGACTAAGATAACAAAGAAAAATGTAAATAATATAAAAGATCAGAGGAAAAATAGGTATTGAACACTGACCTCTTTGTTTCAACAGCAACAAAGATCTGTTATCATTATCTACATTTGAATGAACATCTATTCAGTACATATGATATCTACCATTATGTGGGGAATCTATTTGCATCTATTCTTTATCATACATATGAAATCTACCGTTATGTGAATATATATTTACAGTTGCTGATAACAGGGTATATGAAACATATATTGTAGCAAACTAAAAGATAGTATTAATTTCCTTTTTTTATGTATTTTCCTATGGATATATGATTAATGAACCTATCACCAAGAATAATAATTAATCACAGAACAACTCAAATTTAATCTAGAATTCCTTTCTGATGATTGACATAAAAAATATTTACCTCAGATATGTAGAAGTATTAGAATTAAATGCATGCACATTTCAGTAAACCAAGTCAAATAACCCTGTATAGGCCTAAACAGAAAAAATATAATGAATGGAAAAAAATATATATGACATGCTTCTTTTACCTAGCTTTGGATTACTGTATCAATACTATCATGACCTCCATAATAAAAATAACTCATCCAGCAGCTTCAACCTTACAATTATGCAGTCTTAGAAATCACATACCACTGTGACAAATAAACAGAGAAAAAAAGTAGAAGAGCCTTTTAAAAATCAACAACAGGTAAAAACAGAAAGAAAGGGAGAAAAATGTTCACCCTGGGGATGGAGGGAGCTGTAGGAAGGTCTTCGGGATGAGGATGCGGATTTGGTAGAGCGCAGGGAATGGTGTCTATCCCTGGCCGGGCTACTGCTGGTGGAGGCATTGGCGGCCAGGGCAAAGGCTGCGTATGTTTCTGGTGGAGAAACATTTTGCTCTGTCTACAACACATTCTTTTAACCCTAATGACTTCACTACTTTGGTCTATCATCCATTAAAAAGATGATGGAAAAAAATCTGCATAATTTACTGAGTAGTGCAAACTGCTCAAAAAGTTAAAATTGGTTAGTTAAAATAGGTAAAGATGATATGGCTAAAATAAGTTGATGTACTATTGTCATAACTAACAATAAAAAATTACACAATGAAGAACTGAAAATCAAAACTTCAAAAATGACTTCTAAAAAGAAGTTTATGACAGTGACACATGACATAAAAGATGTGCAAGTGAAGACAAATTGCCCCAAAGTATGAGGCAAAGGTTCAATTCAACCACTTCACACACTTCCCAGTCACTTTCAGTTGAACTGTTATTTCCTTTTTGTTTTCATTTCTTATAATGTATATAAATCTATTAATCTTCCAGTTTTCTATGTTCTAACCCAGCCATGTCTAGGTCTATGAGATACAAAGTAATGTTATTGTCTATGCTGTAATCTAATGTAAATAAGCTACACTTGAAGTAGTGTTAATAACAAGACATGAAATGTATAACAATTCAATCTATCTGGAGGTGAGAAGAAAACTATGAAGTACTAACGTGCCCTCTTATATTCTAATAAATCTTACTAATTTAGCTTAACTGTCACTCCAAGCACTGATATTATTTACAAAGGGGTGCTACTTATAGGTCGCTTTTATACTATTTATATTTATGTATATATGTGGATCTAAATATGGTGCTACAGCAACGATACAGGTGTTTCAGTATTACTAAACTTGCTGCTATACCTACTTCTCCTTTTTCCTCTCTGAACTCTTATGCTAGAATTTTTCAGTAGTACAGACTACCTATTTGTGACTATACATGTCTAATAAATCATTTTGTTAATGCATTCAGTTTTTACTCTAGCATACCGAAAAACAATGGGAATCTAAATCTTATGGAAAATCTATAAGTCAAAAGGAAATACGTAAGACCATACGACGAGGGACTAATAGTGAAAACGTTAAGGAGATCGAAAATCCGCAAATTATCGAAAATATGAAAATCTAAGAAGACCAAAAATAGCCTTCTGGTGTCAAAATACATTTGGGAGAGCATGGCACAATGCAGCATCAGCAGCAGCAGCAGCAGACGCATGCGGGCGGGAGGGCACGTGTACCGCGAGAATTCTGCTGCAGGGAGGGTGTAGATCGGACCCCTCTGGCAGGTGACCCTTGGACCACCCCATGAGATGCCCCTGGGTTCTCAGGGATCACCCTCAGAGGTTGGAGGGAGGGCCGCTGTTGGGGGGAACCGCCGTGAGGGCCCAAGGTGGAGGCACGACGCTGGGGGTAACTCTGACGTCGGGCGTACACTTTGTGACCATGTGCATTAGCACACGCACGACGCTCACCTTCACGGCTTAGCTGACCTGAGACCCAACTTTACTTGTTGTGGCACACAACCTTCGACTCGTTATTCTACAGTGAGGGTGCAGATTATCTGAAGGTGACCTCAAAGTTGTATCAATCTATTATGCCAGGAAAGGTTTACATTGCTTTGGATATTTAGTACAGTTATGCATAATTCAATTCAACTATTTCAAAAAAAGGGGCAAAAAATCTCATCACAAGAATGTAAGAGGTCCATCTAATGTTTCTACATACCATGTAAAAGTACTTCCAGTCCTGTGTAAGATTTTGTGTTAAATATACACATGATGAGCGTGAAAAAACGTTTTAGTCTACAATCTGTATCAAAAGATACAACAGAGAAAACAACTGGTGACTCAGAGCCCGGCTACTGCTCTCCTACATCTTCCCTAAAGAGTCTACCAAGTCCATGGTATCCAAAAAATGTATAATAAACCAACTCTACCTTCTGCAATAAAAAAGCTATGGATGTTCTACATAAGTAATAGAGGTACAGTTTTTCATAACAGCTCACCAAGTATCCTATCGAAAGCAATATAAATTCATAATGTGTCAAGTATGTGTCCCAATATCAAACATCAAAGTGTTCCCTTCTGTTATGTATTTATTTCCAGTGATGTCAATAAATATGCAATCTGCCTTGTATATCACACAGTAAATTTGCTTCACCAGGGTTCCTGAAGGAGCAGTTGCTGGGGACACAACGGCACTCACCAGAGACCGTGAGGGGTGGGTTAATACGGGCGTCTGCATAACGACGAGGGCGAACAAAGCGGGCACGGGCGAAGATCTTGAGCACAAGACAGATGAGGGCAGACAACACGGACATGCCTAGACCCAGACCCAGTAGTGTGGGGACGTCTGCCTTCAGGGCTTCTAAGCCTGCCGGAGGGCACCAAGACAGTCAAAGGCGAGACAGCAACTATTGGAACAGTACAGAAACTACTATATACATGGGAGGGTGTGAGACGCACTACAACTAGGAGAAGTTTGGAGATCTGAAAAAAGTCTGAATGGGTATAAGAAAAAAAAAAAAAGGTAAAGGTGGGGTTACTAATAATCTGGAGATACATCTAGAGACACTAAAGATAATGAAGGTACATAATGTAGGAATGGAAAGAATTAATAACACACTAAAATAAATTCTCACTACATTATTATATGAACAATTACACTAACTCTACTGACGGTATACATAAGGCTGTCCAGTTAGCCCATCGACACACAATACAGTAAGTATTGGAGAAATGGTATGCTTTCTGGGGATTTTGGTAGCACCATATTGGCCATTCAGTAAGAGCAACGTAAAATACCTTCACTCTTGCAACCTCAAAATCTGTAATTCTAAAGAATTTGATTTCTTTCATCCCTAAATTATGAATCTGTTATTGTTTTCTTTTGCTGGGAATAAAGAAAACACTGGAAAGGAAAACCTTTTAATATAGAATACAACTTTACAGAAATCTGACTAATATTTTACCATTCACTCAAGTATTTTGCAAGACTTTTAGCAGTCATTACATATTTTTTACATTTTTTCCTAGTCTTCTTTTTTTCTCTCTCTTGTGCTTACAGACATACACAGATAAATAGACAGACTGACACACAAACACAAAGAGACACACACACATCCGTATCCACACACACACACACACAAACACACATTCCACTCTGAATTTAAATGTAAATATCTTCAGCACTATTTAAAATATCTGATGCTGAATTATCTTAAGAGTTGTTTGACAGTGATATTACTCTCTAGTTCCTATATATCAATGAATACATTTACAAACAGACCTTATATGATGAATAGGCAAATTCTGATATCAACTAAATTTACAAATGCTCTCCAAAAATATAGTTCAGTCTGATCTTTGCTAATCTACTAAATACCTTTTTCTGCTCTATTTCTTAACACAAAACAAGCTCTATACATCATTTCTATCTTTGAGAGAGCATATTAACTCATTGGATTTGGGTAATGTGAGAATCATGTCATGAAAAAATTTGGCTGAAGGCCAGAGACATGGGAATGTGATGTCATTAAAAATTTGGCTGAGGGTTTGGCTGCTGGGAATGAGTCTTCACCAGTACATAAAGCTTTAGGACCAATGTCCGGATCTTGGTCCTGGTGTGGGCCGCTCATCACTCTGACCCAATGGGTTATGTATTTTGGTAATGATTCAATTCAAAGTGAAATATGTAAAAGTGTGATTCATATCAATGCTAATAATATAAGGGTATTCCCATGAGAAAATACTCAACAGACTTACTAATAAGTAACAACTGAAATAATATTTGTAAACCTTGATAAAAAATCATTGAAACATAATGCAAATAGTTCACTGTCTTTCACACCAGAATAAAATGAAACTATGCACGATCTTTACATCATGATTCGTAAACAAAAATACCCAGCCGAAGATTCCAATTTCTTCTTCATAAGTCATCGATTTCATTGTGCACTGAAGTCATTCTTTATTGCAAGAGCTTAATATTAGAGTAAGATAAATTTCTTTTTTCCTTTAAGGATAATGAAAGCCTTGTATTTTCACTAATGGTATGATTCATCAGCATCCTTCCCTAATATGGTTGGTGATAATCAATAACAACATCAAAAACAACAACAATAACATCAACAATAAAAAAAATAATAACAATAGCAACAATAACAATAAAAGTTAGTATAACAAGAACAATAGCAATAGCAATAATAAGAACAATAATGATAAAAATAGTTATAGCAATAATAATAATAAATAATCACTAATCAATAATAATAATCACATACACCAATACAACAACCCAATAATAACCAAGAGTACCCAAACAACAAACGCAAATCTACCACCCACAGACGCCAGATACGAACCTCTTGCGCTAGCCATGGCTGACGCGCGCAATGCATCACCAGAAAACTCTCAACACGGCATCTCACACCAAATCGACACTCCCTCTCAACCGCAGTGCCTGCCTGGCGGGAACACGACGCCTGGTTGTGCTCTGGGGGTTGGCGCACCGAACTTAGACCGCCCGCCTGCGACCCCAGACGACCAGACACCCGCGAGAGCCAACACTCCACCAGTTCCCCCACTCACCTCTCTCGGCAACCATAGCCAAACAACAACAAATAATCAACAATAAATGTATTGTCAGTAACAATAAAAAATTAATTTATAATAAAAAGTAAAAAACAAATAGGAGTAATAGTAGCATAACAAATAATAAAAAACAATAAAAATAATCAAATAATAAACAATAATAAACAACAACATCTACATACACTATCATGATAAAGAAAATAATTACTATTAACAGTCAACATGTAATAATAACATTGAAAATAAGACTATCCAACCAATCTATTATACACAACAAACAACTTGGACAACCAAAAATCACTAACTAATATATCATAGAATGTAATAATAAAAATAATAATAATAGCATGGATACAGTCACTGATGATAACCATAAACAAAATAATACACACATCTATAATACAATACATTATATATGTACCTACATACATACATACACGACACACACCATATTATATATTACTTCATTATATATATACTTATATATTATATATACATATACTATATATTAATACTATAATATAATAATAACTATATATTACTATATATACTATATTATACTACTACTCACTCGTACTAATACTATAACTACATTACTCATATATATAATACATATTCAAATTATATATATATATACCTACTATATATAATACTATACTATAATATATATCATACATACGTTCATACATACATATATGTACTATATATATATATATATTTATTTATATATATTTCATATTATATACTAGTATATATATATATAATATATATATACATATACATTCCAGATTATTATATTATACTATATATATAATCATCATACGTATCATAGTATATATATTCATATAGTCAATATATATATCCTATATATTATACTATATATATAATATATATATATATATACTATTCATATA
>NW_020871035.1:465407-475407 GCF_003789085.1 Penaeus vannamei
CGAGGTGGAAGAGCAAATAAGGTGGGCCACTTTCCCCCTCCCCTCCTACCTCCTTCCCTCCTCCCTTGTCCCACCCTTCTCCTCTTTGAAAACGGAAGGACGGGGCAGGAGGGAGGAAGGGAGGGGAGGGAAGGGAGGAAGGGGAGGAGGGGGAAGGGGGAGGGGGGGTGAAAGGGAGGAGTAAGGAAAGGGAAGGGTGAGGGGAGGAGTAGAAGGTAAGGGAGAAGGGAAAGAGGGGAGGGGGAGTCGTTGGGGGGGTCAGTTGGAGAAGAGGAAGGGAAGGAAGAAGAGAGAGGAAGAAGAGGGGAGGAGTAAGAGGAAGAGGTAAGGCAGAAGGGGAGGGAGGTGTAGGTGGTATGTAAGAAGGGAGGAAGTGGAGGGGGATGGAGTAAGTGGAATGAGGGAAGGGAGAAAGAGGGAAGGAGTAGATGCTAGTGGAGGTCGGGAAGAAGGGAAGGGGTAGGAGAAGTGAAAAGAAGGGAGTTGGAGGTAGGGTAAAGGGGAAGGGGAGAAGGAGAGAGAGAGAGAGAGAGAGAGAGAGAGAGAGAGGGAGAGGGAGAGAGGAGAGAGGGAAGAGAGGGAGAAGAGAGAGAGAGAGAGAGAGAGAGAGAGAGAGAGAGAGAGAGGAGAGAGAGAGAGAGAGAGAGAGAGAGAGAGAGAGAGAGAAGAGAGAGAGAGAGAGAAAAAGATGGGAAAGGAACAACTGACAAGGGAAAATGAGAAAGAAGAAACTTAAAAACTGTCAAAGAAGAAAGAAAAGAAGGGGGGGAACAGAGGAGGCTCGGGTCATGGGGATGAGAGAAGAGTGGCGTAAAGGGGGGAAGGGGGGTGAAGGGGGAGAGGGGGAGAGGGAACAGGGCACTCAAGTATGTCCTCTTTAGGCACTCGTCTGTGCTCTCGATGCCATGGGGTTGGCGCTCCCTGGCCGTTGCTTCGTGATGCTGAGGTCACGAGTCTTGGCTGGACTTGGGGAGGGGGGAGGAGGGCTGATTAAAATAATGATAAGGACAAAAAATAACAATAAACAAATAAAAAAGATAATAAAAATGATGAAGCGGTATAAAGAGAGCGGTTACGTAATTCATACATATATAAAAACACGCAGGCACACGCACACACACATACATATAAGCGCGCGCACGTATGGAAGGAAGAGGAGGAAGAGAGAGAATGGAGACGGAAACAGATGCAAAAAAAAAGGGACTGGAAGAGAGGAAGTGAGAGGGAGTGGGCGGAAAGACAGATGAGAGAGAGAGAGAGAGAGAGAGAGAGAGAGAGAGAGAGAGAGAGAGAGAGAGAGAGAGAGAGAGAGAGAGAGAGAGAGAGGAAGAGAAGAGAGAGAGAGAGAGAGAGAGAGAGAATGCTAAAAAGAAAGGGTGATGGCAAGGTAAAGAGGGAAGGAGAGAATGAGTATGTATATCATCAAAGAGTTCACAGACACGTACACATACACCCATTTATAAATGAAAATATAAATAATATATTCATGCATGCATATATGTATATATATGTATACATATATATAAACACAACATCAGCAATGGCACACACACGCGCGCGTGCACATGTATATTCATATATGTATATGTATGTGTGTATATATGTATATATATAATTATACATTCATATATATATATATATATATATATATATATATACATACATAACATACATATATATATATATATTATATATATATATATATATATATATATATATATATATACATACACATATCGCCTACTATAAAGGCAAAGTTCAAAGGGAGCGCCGAGCAGCTGCCGCGGCGGGCGTGGCAAGATATCTGGATCGGCGATACAAGCGGCGAGCAAAGAGGAAAAAGAAGCCACGCGAGGAGGACACGCAGAGAGGGAGATATGAGCCGCCGATAAAAAGGGGAGGAAGAAACGAGGCGAGCGTTAAGGAGGGTCGTTTTCTTGTCTCTCTCTCTGGACGTGGACGAGTTGCAAGCGCCGCCGTGGACGACGACCTCGTTCGCTGAGCCCGGGTCGTCTTCGCTTTCTTTTCCTCTCTCTTTCTTTCTTCCTCCTTCCTTTCTTCTGGGATGATATACGCTCTCTTTTCTCTCTCTCTCTTTCTTTCGTCCTCCTTCCTTTCTTCTGGGGTGATATACGCTCTCTCTCTCTCTCTCGCTCTCTCTCTCTCTTCCTCCTTCCTTTCCTCTTGGGGTATATACGCGGGTTGGAAATATATCCCCTATTTACCCCTAGTTTGACACATCACCATTCCCTCGCCGATTGCTTGTTTGCGTTATTCTCCCGTTGGCGGTGGACTCTGGTAATAACATCGCTTTCGTCTGTGTTTGTTTGTCCCGCCTGCTCGATACTGCCGTTTGTTCAGATCTATTTCCGTCTCTGGGCATTGTGGCAGATGTGGACGAACGACGCCCTTCCTCCTACGAGCTGCACGGAATTCTATAATCAATTATTAGATTTACATATCTTGGTGTCGAAACGTGTCATTTTGCTTCCCTCGGCGAGAGAGGCATGTGCATAATTCACTTCGATAAACCGCAATTGAAAAATACCTTTTTTGGGCATTGGTATCTTTATTCTTTTCCACACTCTTGCCGTCTTACGCTCACTTATATCTAACGACATCGTGATTTAAAAAACAAACAAATCTCTTGCTAAATGCCCTTCTCTTGACCTTTGAGAAAATCGCAAAAGGTCAGGCGGAATGACCGTTTGAAGGTCTAATGTGATTGGCACAGCCCCCAGCCGTTGCGTGACTCCGTGACTGATGACCATTAAGCCAGTCTCACACTTCACCTTGTCCACATCCGCCTCTTCACCCTCGCCCTTGCAACAAAGTGATACACCTCGCCCTTGCAACATTGTGGTGCAACCTCGGCCTTCAACCTCACGCTTGGAACTTGGTGCTACCTCCTCGTCCTTAAACGTCACACTTGGGGCTACCTTCTGACCCTTTATCGTCACCCTTGCAACATAGTATTACATCTTCCCTCTTCAGCTTCACCCTTGCAACATGCTGCTTTACTCAACACTTGTGTCTCACCACACCTGTTCTGCCTTCATTTGCCTCGGTTCAGAAGTCGGTAAAACAGGCATTTCTTTATCTTTCCTTGTGGTGTTTCCTGCTTCTGATCTGCGAATTATGTTTATTTCATTCTTTTGCTAAAAAAAAGAAAAAAAAAAGAAAGAAAGAAAAAAACAAAACAGTTCAAGAGAACAAGAGAAATGAATGAGCAAATAAAAACACACACACACATACATACACATTATATTATATATACATATATATATATACAAGTATATATGTATGTATATATATATATATATATATATATATATATATATATATATATGTATGTATATATATATATATATATATATATATATATAATATATATATATAATATATATATATATATAATATATATATATATTATATATATATATATATATATATATATAAACAAACAGTAACAAGCACTCCAAAAAACACACAATATTGAAAATGCACACTACACATTTTTTTTGTCTCTCTCTCTCTGAGACAACTCCCTTGCCCCCCCCCCTCACCCCCACAAAAAGGGAACCCAACTTCTCCACAACCTTTTCTTTGGGGGGGGGGGCATTTTTTTCTGTACAACCCACCACACCCTTTCTAGAGCGCTGAAATGATCATCTTTCGCCATGCCCCGCCCTCCCCTGACACCCCCCTACTCTCCTTCCCTCCCCTCCCACCCCTCCCTAGGACCCGCACCCCCCCTGTCTGCCGAACCATCTGCCGGACTGGGTACAGCAGGTGGGAATCTACGTCTTTTTCTTCTTCTTTTTTTTTTTTTTAATCTCTTAGCGTTATACTTATTCTTTCTCCTCTTTTTTCTTTACATTTATACAATCGAAAAGCTACAACATATCCCTTATCTTCCTTATTGGCCGCACTACGCAAACTTCCCCCCCTCCCCCCTTTCCCCTCATCATAGCACCTTTAAGAGCGAGCTACACCCATGCATTCGACCCCCCTACCCCACCCCCTCCCCCTCCTGCTCCTTCAGCGAGGCCCAAAATCTTATATTCTGGATACGCGATTTTTATCTTTATTTCTTCTTGGTATAAGGCGCTATTGCATCACATCCGGGGACCCGTAGTATCTTGTAAGTGACGGTTATGTCGCTGTGATGAGGGTTATATAATGCCCTCGGTGACGCCAATGGGAATAATTAAGTTGGGCTGCGTGTTATATATATATATATATATATATATATATATATTATATATATATATATATATATATATATTATATATATACATATATATATATATATATTATATATATTATATATATATATATATATATATATATATATATATATATATATATATATATATATATATATATATATATATTATATATATATATATATATATATAATATATATATATATATATATATAATATATATTTATATATAATATATATATATATATATATATATATATATATATATATATTATATATATATATATATATATTATATACATATACATACATACATACAAAGTGACACACCGCACGTGCTCTCCTCCTACGCCCCTTCCCCCGCCTCTCCCGATACCACGAGGCGGCGGCACCGGCCTCCCACGCCCAAGCTATTTACGGCAAGTTCAAGTCGTGGAGACAATCAGCAGGTCAACGCTATTTCTAACCTCCTTCCGATTCTGATGGAGAATTGGCATTACGTTCTGTTCATCGGATATTGTCCTTCGCTGCCAATTTGCGACGTTGGCTGACTGCGACGACTAAAATTAGAATATTGTTGACTGGGCATACTTTGTCTGAACGGATTCTTTAATTATGAATTTCACAAGATAACATCTAGCTTTATTTCATCATAAAATTGATGAGTAAAACCAAACGGCTGCCGTTCTATCAGCCTCAATATCCAATGGAATAACTTCTATAAAGATATCCTAGTGATTCCCTCTTTACTGCCGCCCCCAAACATAATAGAGATAGATATATTGAGCTATTACTAGACCACTGATAACGTCAGTAAGATCATCCGATAAGACAACACACCACACAATGCACACACAAGCGCATGCACAAACATGCACACACAACGCAGCACACACACGCATGCCCAAACACACACACATGCATGCACAAACACACACACAGCGCATGCCCAAACACACACAAGCGCATGCCCAACACACACGCAACCATGCCCAAACACACACACACAGCGCATGCACAAACACACAACACAAGCGCATGCACAAACACCACACAACATGCCAAACACACACACAAGCGCATGCACAAACACACACACAAGCGCATGCCCAAACACACACACAAGCGCATGCACAAACACACACACAAGCGCATGCCCAAACACACACAAGCGCATGCACAACACACATAAGCGCATGCCAAACACACACAAAGCGCATGCACAAACACACACACACACAAGCGCATGCACAAACACACACACACACAAGCGCACGCACAAACACACACAACATGCAAACAAGCGCATGCACAAACACACACACACACACACACGCGCATGCACAAACACACACACACACACAGCGCATGCACAACACACACACAGCATGCAAAAAAAACACCACAGCACTCCAGACACCCTGCGCGCCGCCACCCACCGAGAAAGGGTTCCTCGAAGTCAGTCCTCCGAAATTTCCCGCCCTTGTCCCTGAAGCAACCGCTGGCGCCTTACCGAATCACGCGAATGCCTTCTTGGCCATTTCTTATACATCTAAAGGCTGTCCCATACACGTACCGGTGCGTCCTTGGGGTCTTCAGCAGAACGGACTACAGAGCTCCTGTTACTGACCTACGCAGGAACATGGCGTCAACATCAGCGAAAGTCCTCGGCCAAATGGGCTGATCCCCCAGCCATTCCTCAAACCCGTACGTGTATCTGACAGCTCCCCCCCCCTTATGAATCTTGACATAAGCAAGACCCCTAGACTTTGCTGTCCACCGCTATAAGGGTCAGAATAGTGCGTCAATGGAACTCGTAAGACCCTTTTATCGTCGTCAGAGAATTACTCTTTTACTCTCAATTTTGCTGGTTATTCGTCTACATTTCTCATGAATGAGGGGTGAGCATGAGTGAGTGTGTGAGTGTGTGTGCCTGTGTGCGCACGTGTGTGTGTGTTAAGCGAAGGAATGAAAAAGCGCGCGTGTGAATGAATGAGAAAACGAACGAACGCACGAATGAATGAGCGCTGTGAGGCCACTCCCACTCGAACACACATTCCCTCACGTCTAGTCATTACCCCCGTTATCATCTTTCCCCCTCAGCTTTTGTTTTCTTCGCTGAGACCGGGAGTTCCTCTCTCTCTCCTTGCCATTAACACTTTGAAGGTTACCCTTTCAACTTCCCGCCAAAAACGCGCGAGTTGGCGCCTCCCCCAGGACGGAACAAAGGTCCGGACCCGCCCGTTAACCTCGCATTGCGCTATGCTCTTCGCCCGAACAATCAAAACGAAAGAAGTGATGAAGTTCAAGGAAGAAGAAGAAGAAACAAAGAAAGGAATGATATCGGCGCCTCTCGTCTTCGCAGAATGCCTACGCGAATCTCGAGACGGAGGAAAAGGAGAATGATTGAGTAAACAGCAAGTCCGCAGAGACAGTCACAGAGGGCGTTGCGGCGGCATTTCACAGGAGAGGTCTGGATCATCCCAAACTTCGCGCTGCGGGGTTGGTGGACGGGGAGAGGGGGGGGGAGGCGACGGCAGGAATGATACGGGGCGGTGTGGGGGGGAGGTAGGTTATGTAACACTTTGCTTCCCCCCCCCCCCACTCACACGTATCTGTATGTTTCTTTTTTTTTGTATTTTGTTTTGGGCCTTCTTTGCCGTGGCCTCTTGCCTCGTTGTTAGTAGTTCTCATTTACTTCTTTATTTTCTTTCTTTCTCTCTCTTTCAACCATTCTCTGATTCTTTATCTTTTTGTAACCGTTCGTCATTTCCATTTTTTTTTTTTTTTTTTAGCCTTCTTTGCCTCCATCCTGTAGCACTTTTTGCAACGTTTCTTCGCCTCGTTGTTAGTATTCTCATTTTCTTTTCTCTTTTTTTTTTTTTTTTGCAATATTCTCTAATTCTTTATCTTCTTGTAACCGTTCGTCGTTTCCATTTTTTCTTGTGAACATTCTTTGATGTATAATTTTCCTGCAACCCTTTTCTGTTTTTTTTCCTATAATCCTTCATTATTTTAATTTTTTCTTGAAGTTTTTCTCTGCTCATCCCTTTTCTTGCCTTTCTTCTTTGTTGTCTTTATATCTGTAACTCCTTTAGCTTCTTTATTTTGTCTAGCAACATTTTTTTCCTTCTCTTTTGCTACCAAATTTCTTGTAACGTTGCTGATTTTTGCATTTTCTTGTAATTCCTTTTATTCATTTCTATTTTTTAACTCCACGTCTTCTTGTTATTCTTGTTATTCTTGCAGTGCTTTTTTGTTCCATTTTTGTTGTTCCTTTTCGTTATCTTCATTTCTATTAGTTACACACAATTTTGAAAATGTAATTGAAGTGAAAAGATTTGATTTATACAGTCGTTCCTTAGAGTTCCAATTGCACTGTATCAAAATTCTAATACACAATTTTTTTTTACAGTCAATACAAGCACAACCATGTAACCAATAAAACCCTCATACAACGTGGTTTAAGGAATCAAATCATAAAAAAAGTATAGAATGTTCAGCATCATTCACATACATTTTGTGGTGTTTATTTATCTGCATTTATTATCATACATTCCTTTTCCCATTAAAAAGCTGCATCGCCGGGCCACTCGCACGCGCCGCCCCCCGTGTGTTGCGCCTCATCCTGCAGCCGCGTGCGGGTCTTGCATGCGACCGGAATCTATAATGCAATCGGTGATTAAGTTGATTTTATCGTAAATCATTCCGCGATGGCCTGACCCCGGAGAGCGGCAATATCCTTCACGCCTCCGCATTATGCAGTCACGTTATATAACTGGCGACTTGATTACGAAACGTGCCCGGCTTAATGGGCGGGCGGCGTGAACTTGGGGGGGGTGGTGGGGGGGGGGGGGGGAGCTTGGTACCCCTCGGACAAGTCAGGGGGCCCCAAAGCAGACATAAGATAGGTCAGACGCAGTACGCCGATAGCAAGGGCTAGGGGTCACAGATAACAAGGTCAGAGGCTATACGCTTTTCAAAAAAAAAAAAAAAAAAAAAAAAAAAAAAAAAAAAAAAAAAAAAAAAAAAAAACTAAAAAAAAAAAAAAACTAAACCTCTCCCTTTCCAAAAAAAAAAAAAAAAAAAAAAAATCGACGCCCGGTAATCCCCATCGATCAACATGCATTGCTAATTCCGTCACGCCAGCTGTACATCGATCTCCCGGTAACTTAATATGCAAATTGATTAAGACGTAAATGACGGCGGCAGTAAAATGTCCTCTTATTAACCCTTTCTCACGCGAGGGGAGCGGCGGCCGCCCGCTGCCGGTTCAGCGTTCTTTTTGTTTCTCTTTAGTGGCTTGTCTAGACGTCTTTGGGTGGGGAGGGAGAGGGGGGAAGAGAGGGAAGGAAGGAGGGGGTGAGAGGAAGGAGAGGAAAGAAGAGGGGGAGGGGAAGAGAAGAGAAGGAAGGAGGGTGAGAGGAAGGAAGTTGGAAGAGGGGGGGGGAGGGAGGGGGGGAAAGAAGAGGTAGGAGGGAAGGGGTGAGGAGGGGAGGAGGTGAAAAGAGAAGAGAGGAGGAAGGAAGGAAGGAGAGGGGGAGAGAGAGGAAGGAGGGGAGAATGAGGAGGGGAGGGGGAAGGAGGGAGGGTGGAGGGGAAGGAGGAAGGAGGAAAGAGTGGAAAGGGATGAAAGGTAATGATAATGAAGAGGAAGGAGCATTGTGATGGTGATGATGATGATTGTAATAAGATCAAGGGTAATATACACACAGCAACTACACCGGTGAGAATGATAATGATGATGAGGGCGCTGATGATGTTATTTATGATGATGATGATGATGATAACACTCTTCTCTCCCTTTCGACATTCGTATGATGAATATTTTTGCGTCTACTGCCATACCATTTTTTTTTTTCTCTTAATTATCACGTTTATAACCCCCCCCCCGTCTTATATGTCCTATCCTTGTTATTTCGTCTTTTTCCTTTCATCATCTGTTACTCTCTTCTTCCTGCCTTCCTATCTCCTTTTTTTTTTTATTACCCATCCCTCCCTTTACCTCTCGCCTTACCCCCTCCCTCACCACCAATCCCATCCCCCCCAAAAATAAAGTACAGGGGGTCCTCGGTTTACGACGGTCTCGACTTACGACGTTTCGTGGATACGACGCTAGAAATCATGTACAGTATTTACAGTTTGTCTTCCATGTGTTCCTTTGGCCCTAGTTATGTTTTCATGTACGTCAAAGAAGTGTCTTGTTATGTCTTAGATTATGACTTCAGTACATGTATACACACTGCATTAGCATACGTGAGTGATTTCGGTCCTTATGTACATACGCACATGTACTGTATTTAGGTGTATTCCAACCTAAGTCAAAATTCGGGTTACGACCCCCTGTAAACAATACCAATTAAAAAGACAAAACAACACCAATCAATAATTACATACGTTCTGTCTCCTAACGTCTTCAAGAATTTATTAGACCCGATAACAGTAAGAAAAATGAATAATTAGCAATGTTTCCGAGCCGAGGACACGAATCGCTGCCTAATCACTGGCTTGAACTCGTAACAATGTTGATCCTCGAAACCGGTCACGGATATTCCTCGCTTGACCTAGAATGAGAGAGAAAAAAAAAAAAAGAAAAAAAGATTATGAAAGAAAAAGTAAAAAAAGAAAAAAAAGAGAAAAATCAGAGAAAGGGAGATGAAATAAAGTGAAAAGAAAAAATAGAAAGCAGTGCAGGGAAAAGAAATAAGAAAAAGAAAGCAGGGGCATAAAAGGAAAAGAAGAAAACAGAAAAAAGAAAAGTAATAATGAAA
>NW_020871035.1:477907-482907 GCF_003789085.1 Penaeus vannamei
TATCCCCACTCTCACTCACTCACTCTCTCTCTCCTTTTCTCCCTCCCTCCGTGTAAGTAAATGCACCCCCCCCCCCCGAGCGGCCCCCTGACGCCTGAGGGCCACCGCCTCCTGCAGCCCCGCCCCCCCCCCCCCCCCCCCCCGCCCCCGCCCGCCGCCCGCCCAGCCCCCGACGTGGAGAGAGGGGCGGCGACGAAGACCTTCAGGCGAAGTCCTGAGAGCAGAACCTTCCTGCGGGTGGATGGAAGGCGACGCGAACACGCCCCCCCCACCCCCACCCCGAACCCTTGCGTCGCGCGGCCGCCCCCTCCTCCCCGCCCGGAGGTACTCGCTCAGCCGAGGCCGCCCCTGCCAAAGTAGTGACTTCCGGAAAAAAAAAAAAAACGCTGACTGACTCTCCCCTCAGTTCCTCTTCCTACTTAGCGCTGGTCCTGCGCATTTCCTAATTACTTTCTTCCCCTCCTGTTCCATTTGATTTTCCCTTTCTCTCTCTCCTGCTTTCCCTTTCTGTCCATTACTTGTTCGTCGTATTCTTCTCTTTCTTTCTTTTCTTCCCTTTTCCTCCTTGCTACGCGCACTTTCGCAAGACTCTACATAATACTAACTTACAAGGCTCCACATAGGGGTCTTGGTGAATGTTAAGTGAATGTTAAAATTCTCAGCATGCCATTATATGCTTTTCATTACTCACGGCTTTTCCCTCCTGTCTCTTTTCCTCTTTTCGTGTCTCTTATTCTTCCGGTGAATTATGCAAAAATATAGCCTTGCTCTATCTCTCCCTCTCTCCTTCTCTCTGTATTAATTATTCAACGGTATTATGTGAGTAGATCTAGATATAATCTCTCCGTCCACCCCTGTCTCCCCCCCCCCCCTCTTCTCTTCTCTCTTTCCTTCTCACTTTCTCCCCTTTTTTCTCTCTCCCCCTTTTTTCTATCTCTCATTTTCTCACTCTCTTCTCTTCCCTTCTCTCTCTCTCTCTCTCTCTCTCTATCCTCCCCCCTCTCTCTCTCTTCAAAACCCTTCCCTTCCATCGTCTCCAACTACTCCCCCCCCCTTCTCTTTCTCCCTCTTTCCAAGTACTCTGCGGACCACCTGCAGGCCCTGACTCTCACACTACTCCGGGAAAAAAAATAAAAAATAAAAAGGGTCTGTTGTGGCTGATTCTCCTCCCAATAAGAAAATCCCTCGAAAACACATTGCAGTTTAGAGTCCACACGGAAAATATCCTTTTTTTCACTTCCCAAGCAGTTGCTGATTCTCAATCGGTGTTAAAGATCGACTGAATTGATTGCATAGATAGAAATAAAGTCAAATTCAGGGAGCTTTGATGGATACATTCTAGACTTCATTAAAATGATATACTTACTCATTTCTCATCGGTCTAACTTTAATGACGGTGATGGTGATCTTAAATAGCAGTAGCTAAAATGTCAATAAAAAGAAGAAGAAGAAGAAAAAAAAAAAATATAACTAACTGCATATAAAATCACATTTGAAAAGAATGTCCCTCGAATCCATTTGCTTGTTTATAGCATTATACACACACACACACATATAATACATACATACATATATTTTTTTTTCGCTTTAGTCTTGCTTTAAAGAAAGTGAACTCCTACCTTAAAACAATCTGCACTTGCATTATGCACATGATTCTTTCCTACGCATCACCATCTTTTATGGAATACTGTGTTGCGAAATACGAATACTTTTGACGGAATGAGAATGAAATTTATATTTCAACAGTATCACTTGGAGGAAAATCACCGGCATACACTGCATGATCTCTAAGTGGCAGCGCCATATAATGGACGCAAATTGAAGTGTGGGTGTTCGACCCGCAGACTGATGGCCGTTCGCAGGTTGGGTTGGATACGTTAAGTTATTATTCAGAGCATATGTATTCCATCCTGTGATTTCCTTATGATTGCGATATCTATCTATCTATATCTATATATATCTATATATATATGTATATTATATATATATATATATATATATATATATATATATATATAATATATATAATGTATATATACACACACAAAATATACATGTGTGTGTATACACACATGCACGCACACACACACAATACACGGGATAGAAGGATCGATAAAGACAGATAATTTCCATGCCTTGAAATTCATTCTGCACCATATAATCAAATTCTTGGTCTGTTGGTATTTCATGCTAGTATTCTCATCCGTGTCTATTCAGGTATCTCCTTTCTATTTACCGCATCCATACATACAAACTCCCCCCCCCCTTTTCTCAAGTCTAAACATTCACACACTGAAACATATACATACATCTCATCATGTCGCCATTCTCTCTCTCTCTCTCTCTCTCTCTCTCTCAAGTCTAAACATTTACACATTCAAATATTTACATAAATCCCATCATGTCCTTTTAAATTGAAAAATTACATACATATTCCATGTACGTTTTCTAACCATCAACACGAGTACATATATTTTTTAAACTTCTTTTTTTCATTCTTGTTTTTTACCTCTTCATCTTGAGTGCTCACTCCTCCCTCTCCTTCCTATCCTTTTCTGCTACGAGTTCTCACTACTTTCCAAGCATGAGTGTACTCTTTCTATCCGCTCATCTCCCTCATTTCTCTCTCTCTGTCTCTATCTACTTATCTATCCATCTCTCTTACACACTCACTCACTTATCCTCGCTCGTTTTCTTCTATACACCATCTATCTATCGATCTATCTCTCTCTCTCTGTCTCTTTCTATCCATTTCTCTTACAACCTCACTCACTCACTTTACTCACTCGCTTTCTATCTATACACCTGTCTCTATTTACCTATTTATTCATCTCTCTCACTCACTTACTTTCCCTCTATCTACCCATTCATCCATTTATCAATCTCTCTCTCTCTCTCTCTCATTTCCCTTCCGTGTGTTATCACCCCCGATCATCCCATTCCGCAAAAAAGGCTCTTTTCTGCATTCCTCTCCGTTCCCCATTCCCCCTTCCCCTCCCCCCTCCCAAAGAGTCCTCCCACCCCCGCGCTTCCTACACTGCAACTCCCGAGGCTATAAAAAGTTCGCGAAGTGGGTAAAGTCGAGTGTCCTGGCTTCAGAGGAGAAATCACGCTGAATGTACATAAATTCCTCTCTGCTCAGTAACCTTGATATCTGCATTCCACTAAGTCCTACAGAGATAAGGATAGGACGATGGTAATATTAACACGAGCTGTTGTTAGTTCTACGGCTTCTTCTACTAATACTGTTGACGACAATGTTGCTAACATTATTATCATCATTTTACTGTTGTTGCAACCACCATGATTATTATCATTATCATCACTAGTACTGCTGTTATTGCCATTATTACTATTCCTACTATTTTTATCACTGTTGTTTTGCCCCGACCTGACCCACCCTTGTAGAAAAGGTATGAACGAGAATTAAATCTTCATAACACAAGAGATGTAAAAAAGTTTTCAACACCAAAAGTTTTCGAACATATCTTCGTCAGAAGTACACGACGAAGATACATTCGTAACCTTTTAAACACATCCATTATTGTATTGCGAAGACATCCATTCTCCTCATTCCATTCCTACATTCATCACGGCGTATACGGTTCATCACCCCCCTTACCATTTCCCTTAGACGGCGCATCACAAATCACCTTTACCATTACTTTTATCCGACTTATCACGCCAAATCTACGACGCATCACAACCACCTATACCATTACTTTTATCCCACCGTATCACGCCAAAGATACCAAATAAAGGCGAGGCGGATTCCCCAGACTGATCCAAAAGTCCGGTACCAATTGTAGCACTAATTATGTCTAGGATGTTACTGCCGTCCGGGTATTGATCGCATACATCAATTAGCCTTTCGTACGGTTCGCGTGATATCATTTGTTGATTCTTAATTTTATGAGGATGATTCAGACCCATGATAATTTGAGTCCATTGAAAAGTCAACAGCCGATAATCCATAAATTGTGCATTATCTTTTATTAGGGCGGCGCCGTTGTCTGTCTAAGGCAGTTTTGGCCAATGATAAATCTGTCTTTTTCCTTTCTGTTTTTCTTTGTCTGTATGGTTGTTAACGTCTATCTATCTCTTTATTCTTCTATCTACCTAACCCCTTCTCTCCGAGTAATTATTTCAAAATTACGCCATTTCGTGCGAAATAAAACAAAATCATTAATCAAATGGCAGGATTTATCTGCAGACAATAATACTTTACACCAATTTGGTTTCATTATAGCAGATATAAACTCTAGTCGTGGACCTTGTTTTCTTTCGAGATGTTTCTTCTGATTCGTGTGAATGTTTGTATAACTCCGTAGGTGTGTGTGTGTGTGTGGGGGGGGGTGCGTGTGTGAGCGCGTATGAAACGAATGCTTCAAGTGGCACTTCTGCAACAGCAATTCCTTTTACATTTACATCAGTCCGAGTGAACGAAACACGGGTCGCATTCCCGCAGAGTATTCTAACAGAAAAGTCCTTGACGAACATCCTTCGACCACGTTCTCCTTTCTTCTTACTCGCAATTCCCATCACGCACGCATGCATGCATACATACACACACACACACACACACACACACACACACACACACAGCACACACAGACACACACACGCATACACACGCACACATAATCATACACACATACATACACACACACACATACACACACACACACACACACACACACACACACATATATAATATATATATATATATATATATATATATATATATATACATAGATTTCTGCACATACATACACATAACATATATACTCTTTCCCTCCCTCTCTATAAAACTCCCTCCCTCCCCTTCTATCCCTCCCTTCATGTCTCCCTCTCTCTCTTTCCCTCCCTCCCTTCCTTTCCTCCCTCCATCTCTCCCTTTCCTCCTTCCTTCCCTTCCTCCTAACACTCTCCTTCCCTCCCTCTATCTCTCCCCTTCCTCCCTCTCCCCTCCTTCTCCCCTTAAAGCAACACTGGCGATT
>NW_020871035.1:487907-500407 GCF_003789085.1 Penaeus vannamei
TTATCAATACAAATCCGGATAAAACGGACATCTTAGCGAAACTTTTGCTGTCGTCCACGTCCACCGAAGCTGTATACGTGGCGATATTGTGACGCAAGTTGTATGCGGCGGTGTTGCAACAGCATGCATGGTGGCGGACGTATCATAACTAAGAATTATTTTGACGATTTAAGAGTAAGCCTCAACATGACAAAAATACCTTTTCCCAACTAATATAAATCACGTGGCCATACACAAAACTCCAGCTCCTAAAAGAGGCAGTTCATAACAACCATTATACAATTTATAATCCAATTCTATTGATAAACCGATAATAAACAGAGGTACCCAACACTTTGTCCCCACTTCATTCACACCTCACATGTGTTCGAAGACTCCTAAAACCTAAACTTCTCACTGAAAGTTCCATTTAATGTACATTCTGTTTAATGCTCAACTGTTAAACCTCATACTTCAGACTAACTTCGTTTTACATTCACTCTATAATAACATTCACAACTAAGTAGAATTTTATACCCTGCCAATCCCAAACTCCCCTTCGACACTTTCCATTCCCTATTCTTTGACACATACAAGGCTGCTGAACCTTATACCTCCCTCCCATCGACATATACATCTTCCATTATAGGTCCCAGCCGTCCTCCCTCCTCTCCACCCTCCTCCTTCTCAATTTCCCAACTTTCCAAATTAATCTCGGTCTACAGCCGCCAGCTAGAGCCTATTGCCTTCTCTTACCATCTTCCTCCCAATGCATCACCGTATCGTTTCTCACATGCCGATGCTACAATGCTGCTGACGCTACATGCTGTCGAATTAGACACTGCCGCCACGCCCCTCTTAATGATTCATCGGCGCCGCGCCGTTGTTTGTATCTCTTTAATTTCGGTTCCTTTGCTTCCTGTACCAGGCCAGAAGCCGGAGAGGCAGAGAGACGAGGGGACAGAGAGAGAGAGAGAGAAGAGGCGTAGGAGACGAGACGAGAGACGAGGGAGTATGGAGAGATGGAGAGAGGGACGAGCGGGAGGGAGGAGAGCAGGGAGAGGAGAGGATCGCAGGGGGAGAGAGAGGAGAGAGGAGAGAGAGAGAGACCGAGCATGACGGGCCGAGAGAGTCCGGTGAGAGACGGAGAGGAGAGAGGGACAAAGAGGCAGCAAGGACTAGAGAGGCGAGAGATGAGAAAGGAAGAAAGAGAGTGAAGGAGAGATGTGATGAGAGTGGAGCGACGTCAAAGGCTGGAGATCTAGAGACGAGAGGATGGAATGCAGAGAGAAATAGCGGAGACGAGAGAGAGGAAGGAGTACGATGAGAGAGATAACTATGACGAAACCGAAGAGCAAAGCCGAGAGAGAGACAACAAAATTGCAGTCATAGCCCAGTTTTATACGCGAAACGCAAGATGGGAATTGGCGGTATTATATCAGACAATTTATGCATATGGTGGCGGGGCCGGCGCGGTTAGAGGTGGGGGGATGCGGCTGTGGCTCTGATTCTGTCAAGGGCAGAAGATGGGGGAAAGCGGAGACGATAATAGGAGAGGATGACGGAAGGTGAGGGAGAGACAGCAGGTAGTGAAATAAAACTGACATTGCGAAGGAAGGGAACGCGAGATATCGGGGGACAAGGAAAAAGGAAGAAAAGAGGAGAAAAAAAGGAAGGAAAAAAAACAAATGAGACAAATGGGGGCACGCACGCCACGCACAGCACGCACACACACACAACACACACACACACACACATACAATATAAAGATATATGTAACTACTTCCATATACCCTTTTTAAATTCATACACAGCTGACAGAATTTGATTTACAAGGGAAATGGAAGTAATGAAGGAAGAAAAGCGAGCGTGATCGAAGCATGCTCGCCCTGTAACTTTTCCAGTACAATACTCTGCGGGAATGCAACCCGTGTTTCGTTTACTTGGGCTTAGTCCATGCACAACTGTAAGAGGAAGTGTGTCGTTACAGGAGTGCCACTTGAAGCTTACGTTTCAATAACGTGCACACACGCACAAACACACAGAAGAGAGCAAGAGAGGGGGGAGAAAGAAAGATAGATAGAGAGAGTAGAGAGCGCAAGGGAGGGGGAGGGAGGGGAAGGAGAGAGAGAGAAAGAAGAGGAGAGAAGAGAGAGAGAAAAGAGAGAGAGCGGAGAGAGAGAGAGAGAGAGCAGAGAGAGAGAGAGAGAGAGAGAGAGAGAGAGAGAGAGAGAGAAGAGAGAGGAGAGAGAGAGAGACTGAGGAACTAAGAGACAGAGATACAGAAGACTGAGAGAATGAGAGAAGAGAAAAGAACCATAGAAGGAGAGAAGAGAGGAACAAGAGAAGGGAGGAGAAGAGAGGGAGATTAAGAGAGAGAGAGAGCAAGAGGGCAAGGGAGGGGGGAGGAGGGGGAGAGGGGGGAGGGAGAGGATGAGAGAGAGGGGAGGGAGGAGAGAGAGAGAGAGAGAGAGAGAGAGAGAGAGAGAGAGAGAGTAGAGATGAGAGAAGAGAGAAAGAGAGAGGGAGAGAGATGAGGAGCAGAGACAAGTGAAAAAACTAAGAGACAGAGATACAGATAGAAGACATGAATGAGTTTAAGAGAGATGGAGTAGAGAGAGAGAGAGATGATGAGAGCAGAAGATGACAGATACAGAGATAGAGAACAGAGAGAAAGAAAAGATAAAAAACAAACCTTCCAAAAACAAGAAAAGCAAGAAGAATGCCCAACACCCACCCCCACCCCCAAAAAAAAAGAAAAAGAAAAAAAAAAAAATTAAAGGGCGCGCACACCCGCCGCCCGCGCCGTCCATCAGAAGGGTCCGGCCAGAGGTCGATGAAGAGAACGGGTTATGGGCTGGGTCAGTTAATACTTATATTTTCGTCTTAGCGGGAATTATGAAGTCTAACCCCGAGGACTGGAGATATAATTAGGACTTTTTCTGAGGGGAGATAGTCTCTTCCTTTTTTTTTTTTTTTTTTTTTTTTGAGATATTACTCTTCTTTCAGTGATCATTCCCATTTTTCTTCGTTTTCTTTCTTTTACTTTTTTGGTTTCTTTTTCTTTCCTTCAATTACCAATATTTCTTCTTCCTTCTCTGTTATCAGTATTCTTATACTCTCTTGGTTTTTGCCTCTCTGTCTTTTTTGTTGAATTTCCTCTTTTCATTTTTGCCATTAGCATTTTTTACTGTTCTATTCTTGGCTACTTTCTGCATTTTTGTCGTTTACTTTTTATTTTCCTTTAATCTTTCTCTCCATTGTATTTGTTACTGTTTTTTACCCTTCTTTACTCTATTAACTTCTTTCTTTCTGTGTTTTATGTCTTTCTGTCTCGTATTTTTTTCTGATAAAAAGAAAAAAAAGAAAGAAATATATGTGCATCTTCTTTACTTTTTTTTATTTCCATTTTGTCTTTTCTTCCTCTTCATCTTCTTCCTCCGCATCCAATTTTTCTCAATTAATCCCTCTTTCTTCACATCTCTATTTTTTTGCGGGGGAAGGGGGTCGTATTAAAGAAAAAAAGGAAGAAGAAAAAAAAAAGACGGAAAGCTGATATTTAAAAACCAACCTCATCATCTCTTCAATCTCGCCACGAAGTTTGCAATGAGGTCGCACTCTGCACCAACAATTACCTGACCTCTTTTCGAACATTTTACGTTGCATAGGTCACGCTGGGTGAACCTTTGACCCGTTTTAAATACTCAAAATAATCTCGATAAAAGTGCACAAATATATGAACCATAAACAAAGAGGGGAATATTGAGAAAGAGACAGAGAAGAGGAGAAGAAGAAAAGGAAGAAATAACAGAAACCAAAGATTCCCAAGGAAACAAAAAGAACTGAATCAATTTTCCTTAAATCTACAAAAAAAAAAAAAAAAAAAATTCCCTTAAATTTACAGACAAAAGACAAAAAAAAAAAAAAAAAAAAAAAAAAAAAAAAAATTAGTCCCCCCCCCCCCATAGCCCAGCTTTAACCCACAAGCCCCCAACACAGATCACGTGAAAATGCACCCTTACTATAACTTATCCGCTCGGGGCATCAACGTGCATTTACGAGATTAAACGGAGGTGGAGTGACCTTAATACCGTAGAAGAACCGTGACATGACCGCTTTCCCCTGAACGTTTCCGCATCCTATGATCAAACTCCTTCCCTTGTTACACGCCGCCTTTCACGGGTCTTGGGAAAAGAACCGACGTGTGCCTATTATTAATGCATTTTTCTCTTCGTCCTCTTTCTCTCTATACGTATATACTTACATACACAAAAACGCACACACACACATACATGTAGACATTATATATATATATATATATATATATATATATATATATATATATATATATATATATATTATATATGTATATATATATATTATATAATTATATATATATATATATATATATATATACATATATATTGTATTTGTATGTGTATGTGTAAAATATAAATAAACAAATATATAATATAATATATAATATATATATATATATATATATATATATATATATATATATATATTATATAATATATATATATATATATAAACCTACGTATATAGATTTAGAGTTAAAATTAACAAAAATGCAATTACAGGTCGCTAGCATGAAGAAGGCATTCGCGCACCTGACGGAGAAAGGGTAAGAGAAAGAAGAAAACGAAGGAAAAAAACAAGACAAAGCAGCAGCAGAAGAAGATAAAGAGGAATCGAGCTATCACGGAGGCTACTCTGGAGTCCACCGGGCGGCCACATGACGGCGCCACCCGTAAGGGCATTGAACGGAGAGGAAAATGGCAGAAAACAAATAGCATAACTGGAGAAAAATAGAAAAAGAGGTCACGTGATTCTGCTTACCAATCATGCCTCGGGAATAATGAAGTTAGATGAGGAAGAATTTATTTATTAATGAACGCAACGAGCTTCAAGGAAACGTCGAGTGAATGAATGAATAAAACTTACTTCAACATAAACTACAAGCATTCAGAGAGCGCATACCTCCGCCAGGGCAACAGGGTCACTGATGCAATAAAATATTCATACTTGGAGAATTACATTGAAATCACCTCTTTCTCAAGTACCTATCTCGCAATGCTAATAAATCCTTTAAAAAAATCATAAATCATCACCGCCAAAATTTAATGGCCCCTCTGTCAAAAATTCTGTCCATAGCTTTTTGAGTTATCCTGCTAACCAACTAACCAACAAACTAACCAACGCTAACAAAAACATGACTTCCTTGGCGGAGGCAAAAAGTTACACGTATAATCTAAACATAGATAACGATTACCCCTGAACTAGGCAACAATAATCGATGCACACACACACACACACACTCTCACTCACACACACACACACACTCACACACACACAGCGCATACACACGCAACACACTACACACATACACACGCACACACACACACACACCACACACCACACACCCCACACCCACACTAAGACCCACACACACACACTCACATTTCCGTGTGCGTATGCATTCGTGTACATGTGTGTATAAAAGTCCACTTCCCACCAGTCGCGATTCAACCTTGAGTTTCGCCTGGGGCTAAAGATACAGAAGGGAAGACCACGCCCAACTTAACCTCGGCGAGAAGGCGACACGTTAAGGCCAAAGCTAACCTTCGGAGCCGCGCAGACGCAGACCCTCTTATCTGGCCGGGAGCTGCTTTTTCCCGCCTTTTTTTTTACCATTTTTTCCCCATTTTTTCATTTTCTTTTTGTTTATTCCTTATTTCTTTTTTTTACTTTTTTTCTGTATTTATTTATTTTTTATTTTTTCTTTTTTTTTTAATAATAATAATACTAACAAGAACATGACAATAATCACGGTAATTATTCTAATGAGAGGAAGTCATGACAGTCACTAGGATAGAATTAAATAAAAAGTTATGGTAACTTAATACAATTATACGTGGATGATAATGGACCCTTGTGTATGTAGGAATATGTGTGAATGTGTGCATATATGTGTGTATGTGTGTCTTGCGTGTATGTGTGTTGTGTGGTGTGTGTGTGTGTGTGTGTGTGTGTGTGTGTGTGTGTGTGTGTGGTGTGTGTGTTGTGAGAGAGAGAGAGAGAGAGAGAGAGAGAGGAAGAGAGAAGAGAGAGAGAGAGAGAGAGAGAGAGAGAGAGAGAGAGAGAGAGAGAGAGAGAGAGAGAGAGAGAGAGAGAGAGAGGAGAGAGTGAGAGAGTGAGAAAAGTGAGAAAGTGAGAGAGAGAGAGAGAGAGAGAGAGAGGAGAGAGAGAGAGAGAGAGAGAGAGAGAGAGAGAGAGAGAGAGAGAGAGAGAGAGAGAGAGAGAGAGAGAGAGGATAAGAATGAATGTGAGTGTGTATGGGTGTATATATGTATAGAAGCATGTATATGTGCATTCGAGTATGTATCTGCATACGTATATGTGTGTGTGTGTTTGTGTGTGCGCGTGTGCGTGTGTGTGCGTGCGTGTGCGCGCATGTGTGTCTGTACGCACACATGCGTGCAAGTACGTGTGTGCGTTTTCCGTCAAGCGAAGCCACAGGATGTGAACGTACTTGCGGTAACCGAAGGCCCGGCCGTTGACCTTTGCTCACATCAGACGACGCATCCAAACGACTCTTTTACTCGGGCCGCCTCACACGGGCGCGCATTTCACATAGTCTCTTACAAAATTAAGCAGGGTGGCAAAGGGGATCCGCGCGGGGGAGAGGGGAGGGAGGGGGGTAAGGCTCATGAGGGGATAGCAAGCGCGTGTGTGCGTGCCTGCGTGCGCGCCCGGCGTGTAAGCCTAACCCCTACCCGCCGACGAAGCCCCGCGACGAAGCAAGCCCCAAAGCAAGCCCGACGAAGCAAGCCCTGAATAGAAGGATGCTTTCGATCTCGAATGATCGGCGGCGTCGCGCTCGATTTCCGAAAAGAAAAGAAATCCCGCGGAGCCGACCTCTACCCCGCCGAGAGGGAAAGTGCTGGGGAAACCTCGAAGGTCGTCCCTCAGGCAGCCTCGAACAAGAGTTTCGACCTTATGGCATGAACGGCTCAGGACAAAAATAGCCCCCGGATTGCCCCTTCACCCCCCCTTCCTCCTCCCTGCCCCCCACCTTCCCCTCCCATTCCGAGACCTCTAGCGGGGAGTCCAAAGGCGGCCTCGCGTAACAATCCAGTGTTCTTGTTCTCGAAATCCTTTCTTGAACTTTCTAGAACTCTTCCGCTTGAAGACGCGCCGGGCTCCGAGAGAGACACAGCGGAGGTTTTGAAATCTTCCTTCGAGAGGCTTCTTTTTATCATTTCTACAGTCTCTCTCTCTCTCTCTCTCTTCTCTCTCTCTCTCTCTCTCTCTCTCTCTCTCTCTCTCTCTCTCTCTCTCTCTCTCTATATATATATATATATATATATATATATATATATATATACCTGAGGAGAGAACATTCTTGATGCCTTTCGAGAGAACGTTCTAGATGCCTCAGTCCGTTCTAGATGCCTCAAGAGAGAACGTTCTAGATGCCTTAAGAGAGAACGTTCTAGATGCCTTAAGAGAGAACGTTCTGCCTTAAGAGAGAACGTTCTAGATGCCTTAAGAGAGAACGTTCTAGATGCCTGATAACAGAACATTCTAGATGCCTGACAACAGAACATTCTAAACGCCTTACAAGAGAACATTCTAGAACAACCGAGAGTTCACATGACCCCCCATCCCAACGAAGAACATTCGAGATACTCATCTTTCCTTTTTTTTTAACCGTTTCCTCTCAGCATTTGCATACCTACGCCATTATACCCCCAAACTACGGTTATTATTATTAAAATAGCCCGCAAAATCACCACAAACATTAGTAGCATCTGCATTCCTCCGCGTTCTCATATTCGCGCCGTTAACGTAGTATTGATAGTATCCCGTTAACGAATAAAACTAAAATTCACGTCAGTAACTGAAATAAAGTTTGTATAGCAAAGGCATGGCTGATTGCGCTTTGGTAAATAATTGGGTTTCGGGAGCCATTTCATGAAACATATATATGAATCATAGCTGATGTAAATGCCATATATGCATGTCTATGTGTGTGCGTATTTGTAAGTGTGTGTGTGTCGTGGCGTAATTTGTGAAAGTGTGTGTGTGTGTGTGTGTGTTGTGTGGCACGACTAGAGAGAGCGCAAAAGTGAACGTGAACTTAACAGCCAGGAGAGAGAATAGATTAGAGTGTTGTGGTGTGTGTGTGTGTGTTGGATTTCCTGATGGTGAGTGTGTGTGTTTGTGAGTAGAGGTGAGAGATCGTGTGAGTGAAATAGAGGTCGAGCGATGGACTGATGAGATAGATGATGATGGTGAGTGCGAGAGTGACATAGACAACAGGTGATTTGATTGTGCAAACAGTGGGGTCGAGTTCGCGTGAACGGTGAGTGTCCTGTCCCGTGAGTGAGTGAAAAGTGCATGGTGCAGTGTCGCACTTGTGAAGTCGTGACACAAAGTGAAGTGAGTGCTAAGTAGTGAAAATTTGCATCTGTGATGTGCAAGTGTGAATGTGCGTAGAGTTGCGTGCATTATGTGAAATGATCCTTATCGTGACTTTTCGTTTGTTCTCCTCAGGGAAGTGAGTGTAATATATGAAATGCAATATGTAAATAATTGCTTTATTATTATCCATTACTCTATAAGATATATTATAACATAATAATATTGATTAAATAATACGAAACAGTATAATTAGCGGTTAGTTGTATTAAATAGAGAGTAATTATGTAAATTAATATAGGTATATATATTAATTCAAATTATTATTACATAATAGATATATTTATTTCATCATATCATCTATTTAACATGATTACATATACCAAACATATTTACATATATACATATACATATTAGCAACATTGTTAATTACTATACCAATTGTGAAATATGCTTATTAATACTCTATTAATACTTATTATACCACTATATACTAAATAGATAAATAATCATATATTATATACTATACTGTAGCATGGTATATATATTCATATATATTAATAATAATATTATGTAGATATATATATATATAATATCACTTTATACTGGCCACACCCCCTCGCGTACATTACTTAGTCTCTCTTTCTTCCCTCTTTAATCATCTTTCCAGTCTTTACCATCGCTCACCTTCATCATCGCCTACCTTAACAACCTCCTCACTTATATAACAACTAAATAACATCACACATCACCACATTGCGATTTCCTTCCCCTGCCATCGTCTGTAATATTTAACCTAAATACAATGCCATAACCATTATATACAACACTTTATGAATACTATCTAATTCTCTTTATCAGGTTACTCCTATGATTTAATATACAACAACCACACAACACACATACCACAAACAAAACACCCCATGCATATCATTCAAAATTCGGTATAATGATAAAGTATAGAGCAATACCAGGGAAATTCCAGCGTTTTCCGAATTTGCTGATCTGCTCGCTGAAACTTCACTTGTGTATACTTAGTGTGTCGCTATCACAAGCATCCATCACTACACTCAAGAACGACCACTCCTCTGACTCTGTCTCAGTCTTCATTCATTCTCTCTTACTTCTCTTGCCTTCGCTCTAGCGACACCACACACTACACACCTCACAGCACACAACAGCCGAACACACAAGATTACAGCCACCGACAATCGCACACACATCATCACCGAGACACACTCACACACAGCCCAACCTACATTGTTCACCAATGCCACAAAGCTGAAATAAATACACTACGTGCGCCACATCTCCAACCCAGAAACAGTTCAGGCAATCATGCAACCCGTGAGTCACTAATTTATACCTCCTGTACATTGCTACACGTGGTACAGCACAGCGACCACCCATCATATAGACAATGATACCATAATTAAAGTATATACCAATACATGTATATAGCAAGCATAAAAGAATATCTACATATATGCCTCAATCAATTTAACTCTAAATCTAACTCGGTATACTTGCGTGTTGATAATAAGCTAGGTGTTCGGTTTATATGAGATATAGTATATCGTGTATTACATACACTATATATAACTATATATTAATATATATACCATTATATATATATACATATATTTATATATATTATATATATACTATATATATATATATATATTAGTATTTAGTAGATATATAAATTATATATGTACATAATTAGCAGTACTTATATAACGTAACTGATAGTCTGTCCAGGGCTTATATACTGGTAATATATTTATATATTTAACTATATAATACTACTTACTGTTACTAGTTAAATTATCGCTTATATATGTTATATACTTATACTCTATATTAGTATACATAACACCACCAGATTCCACAGACCACCACGCTGATATCACTATTAACATTTGTAGTTATGACTCACTCATATATATGCACTTTTGTCGTATGATAAGTTTTTAGCACTCTACGTTTATACTGACCATATTACCAACACACTATACTCACTTACAAACGAGCACACATTTCATCCACCACAACCAACCACACATCAGCCACACGAACTCTACATCACACACCACACTTACCAAACGAACACACTCATGAAGCACCACATCGTACTTACTTTTACTGCACTATCTCGCACTACTGATAAGCACTCACCAACACCAGAAACGTATCAGAAAGTGGCCGTAGAATTCGGTATCTTCCACAGAGCACACAGTTCCTCGGTTTGACGGGGCCGCTTACAGTTTAACGTCAATCTATATGACATGAAGGATGATGATCATGATATAATTAAGAATAAGGAATAAAGAAGGAATAACAATAAGAATAAAAAACATGACAATGTAATAATATCAAACAATACTCAATAATAATAAAACAATGCATAATAGATAACGTCTGCCAACCTGATAAAACAACAGAAGTTAACAAAATCCAACAACAATCCGTAGATTAAACATAAACTATATAAATTCATACCTCGCTAGGGTATAAGTCGTTAAGAGAGTAACATAATTAATAAAGTATAAATATTCTCACCAAGCACATAAACAATAACAACGGACGACCCAGTAACAACCATAAGAAATACACTCAGGACGGGCGGCATACCTCTCGACCAAGTCGGACAATCCAGATGACAAAATAACGTTATGCTAAAGCCGCTCCGGCAGAAAAGTAAATGTCATCGCCGTACTCTCGACTGATCGACAGCTAATCATACAGATATATATCAATAAGTAATAATTACCTCCTGATCTATGACCAAGGCGGAACACCAGTAAACTGATGCAATCATTAAAAAAGAAAAAGGCCAAAAAATCCCTGGACTATCCCGGAATAGTGATTGTTTTTATACACCAAATTTAATTAGAAACATCTAAGTACCTAGGCGTTGTTTTCAAGACACTGTAATAAATACAAATAACTACAACAATCTCTGTTGCTTAATCTTTTGAAGATTCACTACTATACGTGTGCTGATAACTACCATTGATAGACTCAAACATTAAGCCAACACTTAACTTACTGAACTAATGATTCATACTCACAAATTACTCCGTGATACTATGCAACGTTACCAAACAAACAAACTAAGAACTAAGGCTACGTTATACCAATAACACAAACAATTCGAGGCTCAACTCACATAACAAAACATAATAATAAAGCTAACTCGTGATTATCCAAACAAAACCAAATCAAATAGAGCAACGTTAATACCATAAACAAACAAATATAAAATAACAATACGTATTATTATACCAATTAACAAACAAAACATATATATAGCAACTAGTTTTTACATCCAAAAAGCACTAATGGATACACACAACTGCGTCTCTATCCCTACATCTCACATCTCATCATCCCTATACTACTCATACTTCTACCCAAACCCTAAACCAACAAACTATCGCTCCACCTCGTTTACTCTCTCTCTCTCCACATACTACTATCAAACAAACAAACTATGCAACGTTTATACCATAAAATAACAATATAAAGCAAACGTTTACCTCAAAAAAATTCTTGGCGGATAATTATATATAGGTTATATATACCTAAACGATAAGGTACTAATATCGAGTCCGAGTCCTTCCAAATCAAATATTAACGTTAATATCCTGGTATGTTTACGGCAACCGGAGAGCTACGGGGCATTTGCACACATTGATTATCATATAAAAATATAACGATTGGTAATCAAAACTGTTATTGTTCAGCTTACCAATTCCATCTAATATGTATTTATTGGTTAATTCAACCTAACACCGAATACGCTGGGGGGTAAAAATAGAAACAAACGACACGGGAGAAAATATTCTGTTTGAAACAATCCGCAATCATTATGATTATCTGCTCCCTTGCGTTACGAAAGCTGATTTAGGGGAGGGCGAATTCTATCCAAGGGAAAACGTGCAAGTTATGCATTGATGACATGCATATTGAAGAGGATTTATTACACTTTTCACAACAGGTTTTGGAGAGAGGGAGAGGGAACGGGAGGGAGGGAGGGAGGTGGAGGAGGGAAGGAGGAGGGAAGGAGGAGG